>PVIC010007006.1:0-52335 GCA_004025085.1 Thryonomys swinderianus
GAGGGTTAGCTCAGTGGTTCCGGCGCCTGCCTCGCAAGCGCAAGGTCCTGAGTTCAATCCCTGGTAACCACATATAATGCTGGGCGTGGAGACACGCCCACCAACAATCAACACCGCATACCACAGTGCCGGACTTGGTGGCTCACGCCTGTCATCCCAGCACTCGGGAGGCAGAGACAGGAGGATTGCTGAGTTCATGGCGGCTTGCCTGGGCACCATAGTGAGCTCAGGGCCAGCCTGAACTACAAAGCGAGACCCTGTCTCCAAAAAAAAAAAAAAAAAACTAGAGATACAAAAAAGTGCAAAACTAAGAAAAATTTGTGAAGAAAATCTACAATTTTAAAAGAAATAGGTTATTTAACTACTGGGCGTTCAAAAGAGAAGGTTATATTTTGTGCAGTGCAAATAATTGTATTAAATGTTTATAAAGAAAATCAAAGGAATTTGTTAAAATTTGAAGGCATCAGAAGTTTAGGAATAATTAAAATGTTCTACACAATTTTTGCTGAAAAGAAATGAAAGAAATTTGAAAGAAGCAGTTCTGGAGTCTGTGATCTAAACTTATATATCCATTTTCTCATCTGTATAAAGGGGCTATACTCAATATCTTATTTATTAACTTTTACCAAGTGTAATGTTATCATCTTATTTAAACAACTAAAAAGCATCAGTTGGGTCATATCTTCTATGGAGTGAAACTTTAAAGGGCACAAGAAGTCAATGTACCCAGCTACATGCTACATGGGAGAAGAAAAAATTAATTTTCATTGGAACTTTAATACATTTATGTATTAATGAGGCGACAGCTGATACACATAGAATGACCTCCCACTTAGGAAGAGACTATGATGTGCTTTACTTTTGCTCTTTCCTCTCAATGTGAGGGGCTCACACAGGAAGCTGATGAGTTCCTAACTACACAGCAGCATTAGAGGAATGAACTTATTCCAGAACGCACTGAAACAAACCAAATTAGCCCAAGATTAGACTAATCAGCCTCCTTGGGAACCACAGTATCACATACTCTACATGGCTTAAAGCTCCAGGTACACACAAGGTCCTATATTGATTTACTTTATTAATTCATTCTTTTATTAATTCATTCCTCAGGAAAGCAGAGATATCTGGGATAAACTAAATATGGATATTATTCCATGCATGGCTATCATGTCACCACAAATAACAACCCATTTATCAGTGCCTAACTAGTCTCATCTTGTATACAATATATGTTAACAAAATGGTTATTTTACCTCCAGAAGGTAAGAACGAGAGTTCTGTTGGAGTCCTAGTCCATATCCTTCCCTGACACACATAGGAAACTGTTAAATACCAGTACACTATAAGTGAGTCATGCCCTTTTTGTTCAAGCTAGCACAAAACATTAAATTGTGACATAATTACATTACTTATATAAAATAAAAGGCATTTGCAATTAACTCCAAAGCTTAAAGTATTATAAACTCATAGGAAAACAATAAAATATTATAATAACATTTTATTTGTATTGGATCATCTTCAGGAGCTCTTACTAGCTATACCTTAGATGTTTGTAATGGCTTCTGATAGGGCAGGAATCTGATCTGAGGCTCTCAGAAAATGTTTTGTGTCTATTATTGAATATTAAATAGCCTAATTTCTAGTCAGTTATATCACAGTCAAAATAGACATATAGGAATACCTATATGTATGTATTTGAACATTAAATTGTGGTTACTATTGCAAAATATATGGCCATTTTATTTATTTATTTATTTGTTTATTTGTTTGTTTGTTTGTTTGTTTGTTTTGGAGATGGGGTCTCGCTTTGTAGTTCAGGCTGGCCCTGAGTGCACTATGGAGCCCAGGCAAGCTGCTGCGAACTCAGCAATCCTGTCTCTGCCTCCCGAGTGCTGGGATTACAGGAGTGAACCACCACGCCCAGCACTGTGGTATGTGGTATTGATTGCTGGTGGGCGTGAGTCACAACGCCCAGTATTGTATGTGGTTACTGGGATCGAACTCAGGACCTTGCGCTTGCGAGGCAGGCACTGGAACCACTGAGCTAAATCTCTGGCCCGTATGGCCATTTTATTAAGAAAAGATTTAATAAAACAGAAAATGAACAGGGTTTTTGAGTCAGTAGGTAATATCTAAAAAAGTTCCAGAATTATCTACCTGTGTGACCTTGAGTAAATTGCTAAATGAACTTGAACATTAAATTTCTATAATCTTCAAATTGAAGGGTACGAGTTACCAATGATAAATAAACAGTAGTTGAGAACCCCTCACTGTGAGATTTTAGAAGTACCTAGACTCCATAATTAGCTCTGGGGTAGGACTCTAATACTTTCATTAAGTTTCAGTTTCACTTAAATTGAACTTTTCCATTTTAATATTCCTGATTCTAAACTGAAACTCAAGGTAAATGACTACCCCAAGGTTACACAGCTAATTAGTATGAAGACTGCAATTAGAATATTTCTTTCTCTCATATCCATTATTTTCTCACCTAAAGCATACACAACTACGCATTAAACTGACCAAATTGCTACGTTACTAAGAACTTGTTAGGAAGCCTGAAAAATTCACATTTTGTCTTCAACTTGAAAATGTCTCTAGATTTATATTTATCTTTCAAAACAATTGCTTAATAGCTACTGGGTCCATGCTTTTTAGGGAGCATAAAGCAAAAGAAATAAAACAAAAGAAAAATGTCTATCAGAAAGATTTGTTCTAACAAGAGACTACTAGATGATGTAGGAGTTTTGGTCTTCTAGTCAGATACCAAAATTAGTCTCCGCTGAAATATATAAACAATTTTAATAGATTTTATTTTTATATAACTGGGCATAGGGGGAAGTAGAGAAAAATTTGGAAAGGAATATTAAACTAATAATTTAAGTGAAGCCAGTCATATACTATGTCAATTTCCACACACTATAACTATGGCTCACTGTCTACATGATATATTCTATCATATAATGCTTGAAGCAAGGAGAAAAGTCTAGAACTTTTCAGTGTTGAAGGCTGAACACAGTCTTTTTTGCAAGCAGCGTGTGTTAGCAGGAGAATTTTCAGGGCTTTAAATTCTGAAGTCCCCACATCATTCTTGGACTCTTCCATGCCTGCTGGATGTGGCATCATCCCTCACTCTAAGAAAACAGCTTCTGAAGACTGGTTATTTTTAGCAATACTTCCAAAAATGTTTAAATAGTCAGTAACTGGGAGAAGAAAGTACCTAGGTGTAATTATCATCTTGGCTAATTCTCTGTGTTTTAAACTGTGCGTTTTGAATTCTTCGCTTGTTTATTTGGACTGCTGATTAAGTGATTCTCTGGCAGCTAATGTATGCATTCACCTAGCCAGTGATTACATCAAATGACTGCCTTGAATATTTACTGCTGGTTAAATATTTTAAACATCTACCAATATTATCTCATACCCAATTAAGGGCTCATTGAGGCAGATTTTTTTAAACCTCTCATTGTAGGCAGTATTCTTGAAGCTAATTATAGGCAAGGTGTACTTACTCCTTTCACTGTGAGTTATAATTTTCCAGAGGCAGATGCCCTATGTTGGGGGGAGTTATCACAAGATCTCAGAGCAGAGCATGGCACGGAGTGGGTACTCAGTGTTAGGGTTGACAGGCATGGAGAATTGGCTACTCAATTCATGCCTTGTCTGTTCTCCAGTTTCTTTAATTAGTTCCCTTGACATTTCTAAGGAAAGATAGGTGGCATGAACCCCTAAAGTCTCATGCTCTTCCACCCACTACTTTCCCTTAAAAATAACAGTTTACTTGAAAACTCATTTATCTTGAATTTTAGAATCAGTCTTCTGCAACACAGTTTAAAATTATGACTGTGCAGGAGTCAAAAGAAATTTTGAAACAAAATGTTTTAATTCTTCTCTGCTTCTCTACTGAAGTGTCAGGGAGCCATTGCCCAATGCATTGCACTCAAAACACAGCACATTCATTCAGGATTAGGAAAGTAGAATTTCCTTTGATTGCTCTTCTGCAAGAATTACTCTCTTTACCCCAACAAACATTATGAAATCAAGGCATCAATACTTTCCTTATAATTTCAATCCCAATGTACAATACACAATTCAGCTTGTCCTCACAACCATTCTTTAAAAAGATTATTTCCAGATTTCTCAACCTTGGCTTTATAGACATTTGAAGCCAGATACTTCCTTGTTCAGAATGCTTTTCAGGGCATTGCAGGATGTTCAGGAGTGCCCATGATCTCTCCTCTAGAAGCTGGTAACACCACACACAATACACAAATTTGTGATGATTAAAATGTCACCAGATATTTCTTTCTGGGTAAGAGTCAAGAACCGCCAAAATCTCAGCTAGAAATGACTGATTTTTTTGAGGACATATTAATAGACACATCCAGGGAAATACTTAAATCTATTAAGACTTTAGTGTCTCTCCTAACTAAAAGTTTAATATCTTAAGTCATTTTTCAGCTCAATCTGAAACACAGCCCAAAATCTATCCATTCACCTCTATTTCTACTATTACTACTCAGACCAACACAATGACTCTTGCTTGTGCTAGTGCAGTAATTTCCTATGTAAAATTCTTTACATCTTCTTCCTTTCTTAAATCTATTCTCCACATGCTGTACAAACAGTATTTTAAAGACAAATCATAATAGTATGTGATTTTAAAGCCTCCAATTGTGTCACAATGCATTAAGAATAAAATCCAAATCAGTCATTGTATTTATTTCTCTGGTATCTGACCCTCACTCAATATGATGATCAAAATGACTGCAACAATATTACAATACATTGCCAAGTCTTTGCATATGCTGTTCTTCCCCCCAGGACTGCTCCTCATTGCCATTTCTTCTGGATCTTAGCTAAAGTAAATGAATACTTTAAATATTTGTTTGGATTAGATACATACTGTGCTATTTATCATCATAACATGCCAACTCCAAAGATGTTTTGTATTATCTTTTGTTGACCAATAGCAGTTGGAAAAGTCTAGCCCACAGTAGACTTTCAATTGATTCACACTGAATAAAAATATTAAATAATGACTTACAATTCACAAGAACCAGAAATAGAACTGGATGCCTCCTTCCATTACACCATTATTACACAATAGTTACAAAGCTACTCTTTCATAACATTTATACTAGAAATGTAGCAGGAACCAAGGGGTAGATTGTAAGATTGGAGTGTTTAAAATAGAAAAGCTCATAATCTCTGAAAGATTCCCACAATTGTTTAAAACCATGAGTGAGAAATGGCAAAGTGAAATCATAGGGAAGAAAGAAGTAGGAGTTGGAGCCACATAAGCTACCCTTAGAAGTTAGCTAAAGTTGTGTCCTGAAGAAAGAACAGGTTAATATATATTTCACTGCTCTGCACCTGTCAATGTTTCGGCCTTTAGGAAGCCTATATTAATAATACCAACTGCAGGAGAAGTACAAGCTAGAGAAAATGAGTCAGGCGTACTGTTCACAGGTTAGCTACAGGTATGGGACTTCTCTTGGCCCTGGGCTACATGCTACAGAGACACTCTTTTTGGGCCTGGGTGAAATGGTAATTCAACTTCTCAGCCATTTCTCTGTGTGCTTGCTCAGAATAAACCGTGTCATCTGCACTAGATGTCACCAGGATAGCTCTCTGCTGGGAGACTGCAATTGCTCCTGAATGAGATGAGAGCATAAAACTAGTATCTTTTGTGATCAGCAGAATTTAAGAACTTGAAATCTGTGACAATAATTACTAAAATGATGAGTTGGTTTTCACATAAAGAGTAATGGGAAGCCTGAAAAAGAAATAGCTTTGAAAATGAACTCAAGATGAAACAAATTAAGTTTCGAGTATTTTCTATGCAACTCCCTGAAGATTGTTGGGGGTGGAGGGTAGAGTGAGAATGTGAACATTTTATTTCTTTGTGCTCTCTCTTTCTTTCTACTTCTACGATGATTTGAGGATCTAAAGATATTTATAAATAAGGATATGTAGAAATAAAACTTGGAGAGAAATTTAATTAGAGGTAGTATTTTATGGTTTTATTATGGTGCAACCCTGAATGAATTCTCAACCCTGAGTAAAATTACAATAGTTACTAAAAATCACAATAATACAAATACTTTTACAGTATGCACAGTGACTTTAAAGTACCACAATACAAATTTGACAAGTGACACTAGTTTGAATCTTGTATGAAATTCCATTTGAATATTACAACTCATCATCCAAAAGTACTATTTCCCCCTATATGATATATACTCCAGATAATAATAAAATTAGGAATACTCAAGATAACATGAAAAGCCTAAAACTTTTCCTAACTATAAAAAGCACCATTAGAAAAACAATACATCTTTTTCCCTGTATGACAGTTTTACAGATTTATAGATCAGGGTGAATTTATTACTAATCAAAAACCTAATTTGCTAAAACTAAAATGTCTGCCACAATGTTTTGCTCAAGAGAATTTATATATTACTGAAAATAATCTATATTTCAAAGAACATGCCAGTTGGGCATGGTGATGCATGCCTACAATCTCAAAACTCTGGGAGACTAAGACATAAGGACTACAAGTTAAAGCCCAAGCTACACAACTTAATGAGTCAAACTGATAAACTGACAGACAAAGACCTGGGAATACACATAAGGTGCAAGGAGTCTGAGTTTAATCCTCAATACAAAGTTTTTAAAAATGTACCAATCAACTAATCAGCTTTTACTCTTTCAAAAGATTGGCACTCTTTCAAAAGAGTGAAAAGAACGAAATACTTATGCCAGGAAATCCTGAGACTTTATTATTGAGAAGATAGATTAATATTAGGCATTGATAAAACCTCTTTGCCACTGTGTTCTCACTTATAGAATGAAGAAAGCAATACCTTTTGCCCCACAGGATTATTTTGAGGATCATCTGAAATGAAGTACATCAAGGCATAAAAATCATAATCCTGGCACAAAATGGATACTCAATAAAGAGTAAACATAGAGTAATTCAGATGTCTTCCCTGCTGTCTTTCATAAATTAATTAATTAATTAATTCAAGTTGCCAAATCACAAAGGAACAACAATCTTTGCGATCAAAAGACTGCTAATTACCCTTTGTTACATACACAGTGTGTCCAGATTACATGGAACATTCTTGGAAATCTACAGAGACTAGTAGGTATCCAGGGGAGAAGAGATCTAGAAAACTAATGATAAACTGTGAAGCTTCTTGAATAGTTGAGCTAACAAAAGAAGTATCTTAAATAGAAGGATGGATCACTGCTTAGAACATAAAGAACTTAGTTACCAAATTAAATATACAAATGAGTTTGGTGTTGGGAGAACATCCATAAATCAAATTCGTTTGTAAGTCCAAAAAAGTGAGTCTTGTACCCCTTTGACACAAATATAAAACGTAAAGCAAAAAAAAGTAAGTTCTGTTCATATCTATGAAAGTTTCCAACTTGAATGTTGTTGAATGGGGACTTATTATAATATGTAAAGGTTAAATATAGAAAATAACAAAACTGTGAAGCTACTGAAATGTACAAGGCTCAAAATTAGTGCAAGTTACTAGGATAGATGTTTGTGCATTACTACAACTTTATCTCCCCAAGTTCCTTTGCAACCACACCCCTGAGAGTACAGCCTGGAACTCTAGACTACTCGTGTTCAGTTCAATTTTGTAAAACATTTTTCCATGCCCTTTCTTGTTTTATGTGGGCATTTCCTTCTGTTTCTGTATTTTTCTCTAAAAGACCCCTTTATGTTTTAATATTATTTAAGAAGAAAAGGAAGAGAGGAGATGGAGTTCAGAGCAGAGATAGAGCCTCAGATCCAGCTTCTTAATTGTGTCACTGATGTATCCACTGGCGCAAGCTACATGAAAAATCCCACCCCACAGCACATTTCACAGGTACAAAGCACCTGCCCAGGTTTCATGTAGTCACACAGAGAGTATGTCAAGTACCATGGCACGGCAGGAGCACAGGTCTCCTACATTCAAACCCCTTAAAAGATCTGGGATACTCATTTAGACTGTAGAGAAGAAACAGACATTGTACTAGCTCTCAGTCATTACAGAAACCAGAAGTTGGATGCAGGGTTGGAGACCTTCCACACCCTGCAGTCTCCCTGCAAAGGACATGGGACAAGCAGAGACCCTGATGACCAAGATCTCCAATTTCCTTCCCCTAATGTGACAGGATTTGCCAAAAACTAAATTCAAAAAAGGATAACTCATTTGTCTCAGTGAATTCAACCAAAGCAAAAAAGAAGTCAGCAAGGTCCCCTACAGAATGCCAAACCAGTGATAGTCTCCAAGCAGAGCCTAAGTGCTATTCAAACCAAAATTGCCTTTAAGTAGGGTGGACACTGAACACAACACAGCAGTCAACACAGTTAGGAATTATGTCCAGGAACATCTCAGGGCTAAAAAGTCCTGCAACTACAGACCTCCTGCTTTTTTTTTTTTTTTTTTTTTTTTTTTTTTTTTTTTTTTTTTTTTTTTTTTTTTTTTTTTTTTTTTTTTTTTTTTTTTGTGGCACCCGGGATCATCTCCTGCTTTCTTTAGGCATGGAGAGTTGCATGTGAACTCTAGTCTTCCAACACATTCTGCCAACATAGGTTTTTTGGGCAGGAACAATGTCTTAGTCTTCTTGTGTTGTTATAACAAAACAGCACAGACTAAGTGCTAGCAACATCTCCTCTAGCAGCTTTTGCTACCTATGTTGAGTCTTTTGTATCTCTATAGCCATCTATGAACCATTTCCAAATTCAACCTTTAGCATTTACATAAATATATTTATCACAATTCTAGGAACTCAAATGTCTAAAATCAGGTCACCAGCTGCAGAAGGGTGTCCACTAAGGACTGCTCTCTGCTTCCAACATGGTGTTTTGTGGCTGTCACACAGAGGTGGTGTCACCACATAGAGGGAGGGACAAAAGCTGTAAGCTTCTCTCTTAAGCCTTCTTCCATGGCCCTAAGCCATTCATAAAGGTGGTTTTCTTAACTATTCACCTCTTATAAGACCCACCTCTTAACATTCCTACATTAAATTTTATCTTGAATTTTTGGAAGGGAATATAAACATTCAAACCTAAAAAAAACAGGTATTTCAAACAGACACACAGAACCTAGAAGCATAAAGAGGTTAACTGGGCAAAGCTATTCTCTCCCATACTTTGCAATGTATTTTTTACCCACTTTAGCCTGACATCAGGTATCTACGGTGTGAGATACCACAGCTTGTCGTCATCTCTACTGTGCCTGAATGTCCTTATCCACCTCTTTTTATAAGGGAAAGGTCTTTTTTATGGAAGTTTGCAGGCCATGTGTCTAAAATATATTTCAGTAGGATGTAAAGATTTATTTTCCAAATATATTGGTTTCTTGCAGTGGGGGAGCCATATCTTTTGACTTGGCTGCATGTGTTGTAAAAGTTTACAGAATCTTTCTTGCTTGGAGGGGTATGTGAGCCTCATTTTCAAACATGATACTACAAGCAAGGTTTTTGCTGAATAGCCACTATTTCTAATTATGCACAATCTGGATATCAAAGAGTAGACGTTCCTAGAGGAGTAACTTCTGAAATGACTTAAGGTCAAAATGGGCAAGTAAATACACAGGTAAAGAATAATAACTAAAGTTTCCTACTAACTAACCTAACAGAGAACAGATCTCCACATACCATCAGTCTACTTACAGAAATTACAAGTAAGATTATAAAGCCAAATAAGATTATAAAGCCAAATTCTTTTTTTTTTTTTTTTTTTTTTTTTTGCTTTTTGAGACAGGGTCTCGCTTTGTAGTTCAGGCTGGCCCTGAGCTCACTATGGTGCCCAGGCAAGCCGCCGCATACTTAGCAATCCTCCTGTCTCTGCCTCCCGAGTGCTGGGATGACAGGCGTGAGCCACCACATCCAGCATTATGGTATGTGGTGTTGATTGTTGGTGAGCGTGAGTCTCCACACCCAGCATTATATGTGGTCACTGGGGATTGAACTCAGGACCTTGTGCTTGCGAGGCAGGCGCCGGAACCACTGAGCTAACCCTCCGGCCCTCCAAATTCTTATTCACTCTTGTCAATTGTGGGGGATTACTTTTTATACCAAAAGAGTTAAGAAAATAATAGAGAAGCCACCTGAAATTAGAAGCACAATGCAAAATTATGTCAAATTCACCTTGAGGAGCCAAGAAAAATATATGTGGACTTAAATGTGCTATGAAGTACAGTTGTTTGGTGATAAAGTTTCTTGGCTCTGTCAATTATATCAATTGGATATTTCAGTGTAGGACTTCTGTTAAGACACAGTTGATTTTTTTGTAAAGAAATGTAAAATTGTGTCTTTCATATGTGTATGATTAACAGGCATTAAAAAATGTTATTTTGGTTATAATGATAGAACCAGACAGATGCTAAAACTGCTTCTTGTTTCTAAGTATCTTTTGAAAACAGATCCAAGGATTCCATAAAAGACTGAATACATAATGCTACTTATTGAATTTAATGATGTCTTCTATTAATTGGAGCAAAACTTTTATATTCCTACCATATATATATATATATATATATATATATATATATAGTCCTTAATCCAAGATTTCTTTAATATTGATTTTTTCAGTATTTTGTGAACACCAAAAGCATGTTCTGTATAATTCAGAACAAGGAAAAGAGTCCCTGCTATAACAGTCATTTTAAGTTGAACAAAATCATTCAGGAGGAAAGAAAATACACACGCTGGGTTGGTGGCTTTATCTCAAAAATGTCAGTTTTTAATGGAGACAGAAATAAATTTATGGCCAGGTTTTGCTTGGAAAGCAATCAAATTTTGCAATATTTTGTTCTATTAATGTTATGAAGAATTACATACTCAATAGCTTTTCTTGCTGACTGACTCATATTTTTAAACACTTGAATAATTCATAACATATATAATAAGATGCATGTTTGTGATATTTTTGGCTATTCTACTATTTAAACATTATTTTTGATGGTTGGTAATATTTATAATGGTAAACATACATATATATTGTTTAATTGAAAGATACAACTTGGAATCTCATATTTAGTGGTAACATAAAATATGACACATTATATCTTCAGACGTTACAAAAAATAATTAGCAACTTCATATCTTCTCAATTAGTATTATTCTGAATTTACCTAGAGTTTTTGCTTCAAATAAGAAGACAAGAGAAAGCAAGAAGAAAAAAGAATGTGAGGGAGAAAGTGATGAGGGAGGAAATGAGAGAATGAAAACAGGAGGATGAAAGTAAATGCAGGGGCAAGCCTGATAAAAGAATAAGGAAAACACAGCTGATAATTGTTCTTTCTCTTACTAATTACTGTTTATCACTGGTTTTACTCTAAACAGGTACACTTACCATACTTGCTAATAAATCCAACCTCAGTATTTTTGTCTATAACTCATTGGAACTGAGGCATTAAAATGGCAGAACATCAGCCAATTGATATAAAATTCTACTTTGTTAGAATCTATTGGTTCTATAACATCATATGGTTATGGTAAATGCCTACAGGCTTTAAATACTCATCTTTGCAAAAGGACCAACAATGATGCAAAGACTAACACCTAAACATGAGTTTTGTTATTTGCTTAGGAAATGTTCTATTTTGAACAAGCAAATATATAACTTAAATTGGTGTGACTATCTAGGAATTTATGTTTGACTATCCCTTGCTCACTCTCCAAACTTATGATCAATAAAAAATAAAAATTAATAGGTTCAGTTAGAAAGTCACGCTAGTATTTGAAAAGAAAATGAAGGCTACTGATTCATCATTGATGAAAGAAATATTTGGCTTTTTAAATACTAATTGTTAGGCTAAACACCTTCATAATTTACAAGCACAGCAAAATTATAGGGGGAAATAGCACATTACTCTAGAGACTTAGAGCTTCATTCTACACAAAGCAATGCAGGACAATTGAATTAACTTGCCTCTGTCTTTATTTTTATCCAAAAATAAAACTAAATATCTGCTGGCAGAATTTAACTCAAATGAATTCTGATATTTGACACATTCTGTTGAGTACAAATTTGGAGATTTCACATAGGCATTTGTCCCAATAGATATGGCATATTTTAGAAGATAAATATGATAATCCAATTAAAGCTTTTTTGAAAATCATACTACAGTCATAAAGCAGATGATTTTGTAAGTTCACCTTAGAGTTTTAACAGATAAAGCATAATTTGCTGATAAACACAGATGAGTTTCTGAAAGACTTGTCCCTGTAATAATACAGTGAGTCTAGCCTACTCATCAGTAGTAACCAGAAGGCTAGGCAATATTTGACACCTGACTTACCTGTCAGAGCTCATAGCAATATACTCAATTCACTCTGAATTTGACCTTGATTGTCTTACAGACTCTGTCAATCACAATGGCATGTGATTTTTTCAAGCCAAGGTAAATTTCCTCTGTAACTACAATCAGATGGCTGCTAAGACATTGCTGTCAGTCAAAGTTATCCGCAAAGGTAGGTTTTCTACAAGTGTGGGTGATAGACAAAAAAATGCTCAGTTAAAATACCACTGGAAGACAATTTACACCACATTTAAGTTTAATAGAACTGGGTATGAAAAGAGTCCAGTTCCAACATGAACTTAATTTAATGGATAAAGAAAGTCAATGCTCTGACAAGACTCATCAGTGAGAAAGTAGATTTAAAATATACATGTTTCTTTGAAAATCAAGAGACAAGATTTGTTGTCAAAGACTGCCATGATACAATCTATGATCTAATCACTATATAAACTATGATCTAATCACTATATAAATTTGATAAGATTTAAATTTTAAACCATATTTTCTAATCTTTAAAATAAATGCACAATATATCTTTTCAAGATATTGTACTAAGTTATATGTTAATATAACTAACATATATGACCTACTAATACAGTTCATAAATGTTAGTCTCACACTTATTTTTATAGATGACAATCTATAAAATCAAAGAGCAAACTGTTCACTAGGTCACTCATATTTCTCCCACATGTGTGTAATCAATATACATGTACCATCTAATTAATATTCACAAGCTGCATGTAGCTATTAAGAAATGTAGATAGTCAAAATAGTGTTTTAAGTGAAATATACGCTAGATTTCTAAGACATTTCAAAAGAGTGCAAAGCATTTTATTATTAATATTTGAATTTTTGCCTTTGAATTATTTTATATACATATTATT
Source organism: Thryonomys swinderianus (assembly GCA_004025085.1). Lineage (NCBI taxonomy): Eukaryota > Metazoa > Chordata > Mammalia > Rodentia > Thryonomyidae > Thryonomys > Thryonomys swinderianus. The sequence goes on from PVIC010007006.1 coordinate 13,205, forward strand.
AAATACTATTACTTGGTTCTTGCTGGTTCTTCTAAGGTGGGTACCAGAATTAGTAAATGTGTCTATATAGTTCACATCATATCGATAAAAACAGTGCTACAAAACATAATTACTCTGTAATGGAGAGGTGAAAAATAAATATTGAACATGCTTTTAAAATTATATATAGTCCTTGAAAAATAAAATACATACTGAATATAAGAGGTGAATAGTAATTGATGAGAGAATACAATGAGGAAAATAATAACCCAATATAAAATTGCTAATGGTCATACTGGACAGGAAAAACACACTGTCCTCAATGACATTCATAGTGTACGATCTTAATAGAGTAATATTTTTTGCTACAGCTACAACAGGGAATGCACTCACCCATGCTGAAAGCTGAAGTTTATTATCTCAACTCCACTGGATGTACAAAGAATTGTATTAATAAAATCTCAGTTTTTCCTTTCCTTACTAATTCATCTTTTCTGAGATATTATCAGAAAGTGGCTAAGATAGTTTTAAAGTAAAACTATCTTTATACAAAGAAGACAAGACCAAGATGCAATATTACTTATTTTTCAAAACAAAAATTAGGCTCACAAATAATTTTTATTTGACCAGAAATATTTTAATCATCTGAGCACTTAATAAGGTGCAAATAATTATGTGCAATTACATGATAATTACTCTTAATGTAATTGCTATGTCAGTGCAGCTTTGAAAGAGGTAATCAGATGGTTACCAGTGAACTGCAAATTAATTGATAACAGGACATTTAAAATTGCAAATGATCATGATTACTTTGAGGTACTATGAGCACATTAGAAATGTGAGTAGAATAGCAAGGGGATTGGGGACATTTGTTTGACAGGAATGTCAGAATAAGTAAGATTAGATTATAAATCTACTTGTCTCAGTTCCAAGCTAAAGGATGCTCTGTGCCTGCTACTGGCAGATTTTAGGGTCTTATTTCATTCAATATGTACAAAGCCTCTTTGGGCTACAGACCAGAGATTACTTTTACATATGTTCCATCACTGCTCTGGTTTCAATGCATTTAAAGACATAAGTAACAAATTACACTTTTGAAGTTAGAAGATAATAGGATATTTGTGCAAAGAAGCATACAGAGGATGGGAGGGAGAAAATGAATTCAGATTACACAGATAGTGAGGGAGGAAGTGCATGATTTCAGTGTCCTCAATTCCATTCTAGGATTGCAGAACATTAATGTTTCAAAAACCTAATTTCTTTACGTGCTACCTCAAAGTATTGTCATTATTACATACTAACTCTCAATTCCTTATTTAATAATCAATAAAAGCCCTACATGTCTCTATTTTAATGCTATTTAAACTTCAATATCTATAAATTCACTGGTTTGATGTGAATTATTTTTAAATTATAGTAAAAATGAATATGCATCTAATAAGATAAACTCTACCCTCTGTGATAGAATGGCTATCATTTTTGTGAAATACTCTTCTACATCATATTTCCATTGTACGGCAGAATGTATCTGTAATTCCTTGAGGTTAAGAATGGAGTACAATAACACTGCACTTCACCAAACAAAATTCTAAGCACCTTTGTGCAGAGCAATGTAACGTATTATGTATTAACTCATTTCAAAGACATATGTGTTATGGTCCTGGTCCTTGAGATTCTCAGTGCACCCACAGAGTATAAAAGCCTTACACAAATACATTCAGTGCCAGGCAGCATGAAATGCATGCCATAAAAGTGATGCACCCTCCTACAGAATTTCACAGGCTCTTGCTATCATTTCTGGCTGCAGTGAACAGTAATGACTTGGCAAGTAAGAAAGAAAATTATCTGGGCTTGAAAGGCATTCAAGTTTAGGAATGTTGATCATGGAAATATAGAGAAAAAAAAACTTCTAAAAAATTGAGATAAAAGGGAAATAAAAAGCAGACCCTGCTTGATGGTTAAATTGTATATATCAACCTTGTTAGACTACGGGACCTGTTTTTGTTTTTTGCTTGAACACTACTAGTCTTGACACTGCTATGAAAGTACTTTCTATATGTGATTAACATTTACAAACTGTTGTGTTCAAGTAAAGAAGATTAACCACAACAGTGGATAGGGCTTATCCAATCACACAATCAACTGAAGGCTGTGGGCAATAAAATTAGGTTTCCTGACGATGTGTACAAACACACACACATGCATAATCATATTAATTCTGTTAAAGAACCCTAATTTGTATAGCATGTGAAATGAAATATGTATAAATGCAAATAAAAATAAAAGGAGATAATTGAAAAGTTGATTTGGAACACACAGCAGGGGTGTGCTGAATAGCATGTGGAAAAATATATCAGACAGAACTGAGGGAGATACCTTAGAAGGTATTGTCGGTAAAGGAGCAAAATCATCCAACAGGTACTTCTAGGAGGCGGATTTGCCATTAGTATTCTTCATGGATCAAAGACATAAAAGATATGAGACACAGAGAAAACAGACAAAAGGTCTCTCAACATTTCATAGGTAAGTTTCCCAACACAATATAAACCATGAAAATTATAGTAATGTGTTCAATTTCATTTTATAATAAAATAATACAATATATGATGAAACCATATACTCTCCTCTCCACATGTGACTTGAGATATCTTTTGGGAAAATACTGCATTTTAGACACTCTTGCTTTAAATTTTGTTTTTACAAATTGCCTCACCTCGACTCTCACTTGTACTTCTTCAGTCACTGACCTATATCGAAGAAATAGTCACCAAATGCCATTCATAAAAAATTAGGTATATTTAGGCCAGGGATTTAGTTCAGTGACTCTGGTGTTTGCCTAGCAAGTACAAGGTCCCGAGTTTGATCCCCAGTACCATATACCACAATGCCAGGCATAGTGGCTCATACCTGTAATCCCAGCACTCAGACAGCAGAGGTAGGAGGATTGCCAAAAGTTAGAGCCTGGGCTAGGATACAAACTGAGTTCAGTGCCAGCCTGAATCACAAAGCGAGACCTTGTCTCAAAAAAAAAAAAAAAAAAAATTAAATATTTGCCGTCTGACTCCTAAAAGTAGTATTTTTCCTTCTTTAATTCATATTTTGCATATTTTTATGTGTATCTATGTTTTCTTGAAAGCTGGTTATATAGGTAATTCTATTGATTACTACTGACTTTTCTTAAAATACAGAACTGTACATTCTTAAAAGTTCAGGAGGAGTTCTATCATCATGGTATTGATCTTGCAGTGATTTTCTTTCTTGCAATACTTGTGTTTCTAAGGAAATAGCTACTTCATTTTATATTTAAGTTAGCTGTCAAAGCAGCTTCTAAACCACATCAAATCTGTTAACATACCCACTGAATTTATCAAGAAAAGCCAAAAACACTAATTTTGGTCCAGGTTGCCTGTGGCAAAACATGCTTATCTGGTAACACACTTTCCTTTCAAAAGGAAAAAGCATTAGCAAGCCTCCTTCATTATGTTCACTGTATTTACATGAAACCAATTTGTTTAATAACATCATATTTAATTTTAAGTACCTATTTTCCATTTGTCCTAATCAACAGAATCCTGGAAAACATGCACTTACAGTGCTAGCTACAATTTAATATACATTCTAATAGAAAACACCTATCAAAACAAAAGCTAATCTTATATTCATCAGCCAATTCAATCATAATACATGATATATAGATATAGATATTCCATAGCAAAACTCCACTCATAAGTAAATTTAGATCTTTCATTTACTCTCAGCCATTCTCTACTGGAGCAGTGACAAAAAGTATAATATGGTCAAAGATTTAGCTGAGTGATTCTGGTACCTGCCTAGCAAGCACAAGGTCCCTGGTAACCATGTACAACAATACCGGGTATGATGACTCACACCCACCAGCAATCATTGCCATCTACCACAGTTCCGGGCATGCTGGCTCACACCTGTAATTCCAGCACTCAGGAAGCAGAGGCAGGAGGATTGCTCAGTTCGAGGCTTGCCCGGGCTACATACATTGTGAGCGCTGGGCCGGCCTGAACTACAAAGAAAAAGACAATCCAGGCTGTCTCAAAGAAAAGAAAACTGTATCAAAAGAATTCCTCATAGATACTAATTTGTTTCTGTAAGACATCATCTCCATCCTATTGAGGAGTCCATTCATTCTAGAAGGCCAGTCACTGGTCAAAGTTGGTGCATGTTCTATGTAACATCTGGAAACATGACCAGTATAGTATTTACAATATGAAAAATAAGGCAACATGTCTAGTGTCAACATTTAATAGGCAGTTACTTTTACAAAGTGATGCTTCATTAGGTAGATTTTCCTCAGATACAGGGAAAAAGCCTCACTTTAGTAACTTTAGCCAATGAGATTTACTGTATAGATAAGTGAGCTGGCAAGAAGGGCAGCTAGTCTTCTCCTGTCTCCGCTTTGTCTGATGCTGTGCTATTTGTGCACCTGAGGGATGGCTGCATTTTCACTGAGGGTTTCAGTGTCAATGTGTTCATTCTGCTCATTTTCTATCTATGATCAGATTGAGGGCCACCATCACATATGTATCTGTTAGCCAGTGCTTATGTCAAGTCAGTTCTTGAAGCACATCATATACTGGGGAAAGGGATCCCTCCTAGTTTATCTCAAAAATTAGTGAAATTCAGTCCTGTGGAACCATTCATCGCTCTCTAATCATGGTAAATTATCTGCATAGCCTCTAGGAGGACTCAGCAACTGAATATCTACCTCAAGGATCTCATAGTCTTTAGTTTGATTTCCCTATCAATCTCTTAAGGAGTTTACAACAGTAAGATAAATAAGATTCATAAACAAACACAGTCAATATTAATTATTTGCAATCAATGTGCTACAGAATTGCCCAGATCTCATTCTTGGTTGAAATGAAAAGGCATTTCATCCTAAGGAAGAGGACTGTAAACTGAGTGTTGAAGGATTACTGCTGTCCATATTTATAAATGTCAAGGTCAGATAAACTAGGAAGATAATGCTACAGAATATTCAAGGTCACAGAGAAAAATAAGCTATCAGCAAAAGTTTAGGAAAAACTGAGTAGTAAATGTAAGGTACTTTCTATAAAACATCCAAGAGAAAACTTTAAATCAAGAAATAGCATATTAACATGGTTTGGACTTGGGTTTGCCCAACAAAGTTCCATGTGTTGGAAGTATGGTCTCTCGTGTGGCAGTATTAAAGGTAGGAGAAGCTTTATGACCTTACCATGTGATCACCCTGTCCTGTGAGGTACCTTTGTATTATAACACATAGCGTAAGACCCTACTCAGAGACAGATACATGAAAGTTCAAGGCTATCCAACCTTGAACTTTCAGGCTCCAAAATTATTAACTGAATGAGCCTACTTTTTAAATACAGGACACACCCCCTGGAATTCTGGTGCAGCAATGGAAAATGAACTAACAGATATGCATACTGCCATAAACTGAATGTTGTGTACTCTCAAAACTCCTACAATGAAATCCTAACCCTCAGTGAAATAATATTAGGAGATGAGTGGATGACTTGATTGTGATGGGGCAGTTGTCACGAATGGAATCAGGGCCCTTAACAAGAGACTGTAGAGAGCTTCCTCATTTCTTCCACAATATGAGGATACAGAGACAAGAAAGCCATCTAGAAAAATTCTTATTTTCTAATAATCTTCAACAGGTTTTCACACCAGTTGTTAAATATGACTGATCAGCTATAGTCTGTTTAATTTGGATGATCAGTTGTAATTTGTCTCTAGGAAAATGTCAAATTTTATATTCTGGAATAATTCAGTCGTTGCAACTTTCTCCACTAGAGTCTATAAATGCATGTAGATTGTATCAGTTCCTTGCTCCGTCACTCAGCATAATGACACTTGCTTAGGTTGTAGCCAACAGTCTTGGTGAAATGTACTATAGGGACAGAGAAATTTCTTATCACAGGATTTAAAAAATCCTTGTTAACTCTCAAAGTCCATTTAATATGAAAAGTGAATAATAACAACAGAAAAAACTGATGACTTCTGTGAGAAATTACTTTTCCAGGTTCTGTGTTACACAATACATAGGCATACATTTATTTCTTTATTTTTTTCATTTTATTTTACAACTTCATGAGGTAACCATTATCATCACTACTTGGTAGATGAAGACCAAGTATTCAGACCAGACTAAGTTATAACAGGAATAAGTAGATGAGATGAGCTTTGAATGTAAGATTTCCTGCATCCTTATATCACACCTGTCATAGTATAGCTGACTTTAAACTTTGCTGTATACTGCTCTACTTCCCAAAACTTTCAACCTATCCCTTTATATCCATTCAATATCCTAAATAAGATAAAGCTCTGTTGAAATTAAAATAAGCACATCAATAAAAATCTAAGTACCACAGAAAGTCTAAGAAAGGAGGATTTAATTCTGCAATATAAACTGTAATGCAGGTAAATTACAATATAAGGTGAAAAGTAATGGGTTATTCAGATTCCTAGAGGTTCTCTTGCACTGACTTCCTACCATTCTGTTTTGGTTCAAATCCATCCACCAGCTAGTACTGTCCCTAATCAGCAACTTACTACATGATATATCCCCTCTGTTGACATTTCTTTTCAACCCAAATGGTCTGTTTGTTTAAATGATCACTGTGTCCTCATTAGGAATTTTTAGCCCATCAAAATCATATTTGATGAGTCTGGCAAAGTATTCAACTGCTTTTGTGCTCTCTTTTGTTTTAACGCTAAGCACTGTGAATTTTAACCATTTTTCTAATGAGCTGAAAGCTCCAATTCAGACACCCAAACAAACCAATCATTTCTGTGATAATTAATGTCCACACAAACACAATATATCAATTTGCAAGTCACAGGCATCACTGATTTGTAGTACTCAAAATACTTTTTACCTAAGCTTAAAATCTTAATCTTCTCTTTTCTTCTTCTCTATGACTCTCAATTCCATTTTCTTGTAACTCAACCTAGGTTTTGGTTACCTCTTATTTGGTCTATTTAATGGAAATCTAGTTTGTTTTGCCATCTTTAGCCTCTCCATCCCATGATCCACTATATATTACCACTAGTTGTCCCATAAACATACACCACCATTCACATTTTCCCTATATGCACAGCTATCTACAACCTTCCTGGACTCCTCAAAAAAAAAAAAATCAACATATTTAAGCAAGTATTCTCATGAACTGGCCTACTACAGTATTTCTCTAATCCTCTCAGTAAATACTACAACAAATTCTACTGGAAAAAAAATCAACTTAAAACTTGGCTTAAAATGACTGTTTTTAGGTGCAATGAAGCAGCACTGACTAATCTTTAGAATCCATCAAATCACTTAGAGAAGTTGGTGAAATGCAGATTCTAGGCATAGGGTCTACCAAGTTGAGAATCAGTAGAGTTGGGGAGAAGCCTAAAATTGTGCATTTTAAACAAGTGCTCAGGTTCTTCTTGTCCAAAGACCAGTTGTTTAGACTACAGCAGTGATGGTGAACATTTTAGAGCTTTCAATGATATAAACAGCCCACTGGAGCACATGTGCCATCGATGTTCAGAAAGTGATTTGAGTATGCTATAAAAATGGCCTATTCTTTTCCTTTTGGGTTTTGATATGGTCAGAGATTATATTCCATTCAATATGATAAACTGGCATTAAGAGTGAATGTGCTTACCTGCCAGTTGGAAGTTAAAAGTATTCTTTTATGTATGAATATGCACCTTTTTTACATAAAAATTTCATACTAGTGTTGTTTTTAAGGTATTAATGTAATTATTAAACAAGTTTCCAGTATTCGCTGTTTCAATCTATAATTACTGTTCAATTTTCTCCAGATAGAATGGCTGCCTGAACAGCTACACTGTAAGCAACAGTCTCATCAGGGTTGATGCTATTACTCAATTCTTTTCCACTGAAGAAATCCTGTAGAAGTTTCTATATTTAGGAATATAGGTAGAGCCACCCACCAGGACAATGCCATGAGTTTGTGACTTGTCCAGCTTAGCATCTTAAAAAGCCTTCTCCACAGGATCCAGAGTGCCACAGAAGAGGTCAGCATTTAACACTTCAAATCAAGCACAAGTAATGGAGATATAAGTCAATTCCTTCAGAAAAGGAATCAATCTTAATGCTGGCTTGGGTGCTGGAAAAGAGAGTTCTCTTAGCTCCTTCACACACAGTACAGAAACGGCGAACAGCTCTCTTATTCTCGCAGATGTCTTTCTTATGCTTGCACTTGAACTTGCCAATAAAATGGTTGATCATTCCATTGTCAAGGTCTTCACCACCTACGTGGGTGTCACAAGCTGTAGACTTTACCTCAAAGATTCCATCGTCAATAATGAGGACAGACACATCAAGTGCTTCCTCCTAAATGAAAAAGCAGCACATTTCTTTCTGTTCCAACCTTTTTGTCTAAGCCATAAGCAGTAACAGCAGCATTGGCTCACTGATAAAACTAAGTACATGAAGACCAGCAATGGTTCCAGCATCTTCAGTTGCCTGAAGCAAGCTGTCACAATAACCATAGCATGGGTAACAGTCTTCCCAAAATAAGCTTCTGCAGTTTCCTTTATCTCTGTTAAGCACCATAGAAGATAATTCCTCTGGATAGAGCTCTTTGTTTTTCCTTTATATCCTACTTGAACTTTGGGTCTGCCTGCATCATTCACCACCATGAATGGCCAATGCTTCAAATCAGGTTGGACAACAGCATCATCAAACCTATATCCAATCAGGAGCCTGGAATCAAAACTGTTTTGGATTTATTGCAACTGGAGTTTTTGCAGTATCTCTGATCAGTCGTTTGGTATCAGTCAAAGTGACATAACTTGGGGTGGTTCAGTTTCCCTGATCATTGGTGATTAACTCCACTTCTCCATGTTTGAAGACACCCACACAGGAGTGGGTGGTGCCAAGATCAATGCCAACCAAAGGTCCCTTTGACATGGTTGCTTACATGTAGGCCTGGTTCTGCTGGCGAAGAAATCACATAAAAACCTCTGCAGCTGCACTGCACATTCAATGAGCCCCCCTATTAGTTTGTTCAGTAATCTGAAATAGGTAGTATGATGCATCCAGCTCTGTTTTTTGTTGTTGTTTTGTTTTGTCTTTCTGCTTAGGACTGCCCTGGGTATTCTGGAATTTAGTGTTTCATATAATAGTTATAATTTTTGGCTCACACCTTTAATCCCTGCACTCAGGTGGCAGAGGCAGGAGGATTGCTGAATTCCAGGCTTGCATGGACTACTTAGAGAGCACAGGGCCAGCCTGAACTGCAAAACAAGACCTTCTCTTTCTCTCTCAAAAAAAAAAAAAAGTTATAAGTTTTTTTCGAGTTCTGTGAAGAATTCTTATTTTGTTCTGGTTTTGATTTTTGTTTTTTGAGACAGGGTCCTGCTATGCACTTCAGCCTGACTTTAAACTCACTATGTAGGTGAGGCTGGCTGCAAACTTACAGCACTGCTCCTCTCTCAGCCTCCCAAATTCTGGGATTACAGATGTCTGCCACAATACCTGGCTCAAATTTGGTGAAGAATGTAGTGAGTATTTTTATGATGGTTACATTAAATTCTAAATTGGGCTTCACAATATGGTCATTTTACAAGATTAATTCTGCTGGTCCATGAACATGAGAGGATTCTATTTTATGATGTATTCAATTTAATTTTTCAGGGTTCTGCAATTTTTATTGTTTAGTTCTTATGCCTCCTTGGGTAGACTGATTCTTGAGTATTTCATTATTTCATTTTAATTAAGCTATTTTGAATTTTTCTTTTTACTTCTTTCACAAGTAAGTTTTATGATATAGGCAAGCTATTCATTTTTAAGGTTGATTTTTGTGTCCTGATATGTATTGTTCTACATTTTAAATAACCTTTAACTTATTGAACTATTTTAGAACAAAATAGGATACATTTTCAAGCCAGAAAGTATATCTTTTAATAATGCAAGTTTCACTTTTAATCCGAAAATTTTGAAACATCTGGCAGTGAATTGTTAGTTAAACTAGCATTTAAATATAAAGATACTTGAATCTGTGCTTTTTGCACAACTAAAGATAAGTTAAAGATCACATTTGTAAATTATTATCCTACAAGGATTCATTTAACCAAGATTTCTTTTCTTGAAAAAAAAAAAAATTGACCAGGTCTATTTTTTGTCAAGGAAATTACCCATCCTGCATGCATTTACTTAATTATAAAAATCACTGATTATTTTGAAGATCTATTATTTGGTCATGTCCTCTTATAATTCTAGGATTATATAATTAGGCTTCTCATTTTTCTGACCAAGACATGGTGAAGATTTGTTGATTTTAACCCTTTAAAATGGATCAGGGTTTGTTATGTATTTTATATGTAAACAATTTTAATTTTTGTCTCTTTAAATAATTAAGTACTTTTCACTAGTTTCTGTTAGTTTCCAATGTTTATTTTCCAGCCTAGTGAGTTAAATGTTCACTTTTATTAATTTGTCTTTCATGTTTGAAAAAGAAACCTTTATGTTTGTAAAAGTCTAAACAAACATCTGACTGCATGAAAGCATTGAACAAGTATTTTCTGTGATTTCTGAAAGCTTAATTCATAATTTAGTTAGAAATTCCCCTTCAAACCAAAAAGTGATTCAGAAACTATTTTGTTTTAACTACCAAGTTGTTTTACTTTTGTTAATTGATAACTTATACCTAAGTAAATAATCTAACTGTAATAATTTCAATTTTTAATTTGAAGGTATTCCTGCTATACGATCAATTTTCATAAACATTCACACACATGTGTGCACATGCTCATGCATGGGCCCATACATACAACATTCAAAGTGCTGGGATCAAACGTGGAGCCCTATATGTACTCAGCAGTTCCGTACCACAGAACTGCATCCCTAGGCTCCACAAATGTTTAAAGCAACTTAATCTGTATGTGAAGACTACAACTTTCTAGCCATATCTTTGAAGTAAATCTTTTTTTTTTTTTTTTTTTTTTTGCTTTTTGAGACAGGGTCTCACGTTGTAGTTCAGGCTGGCCCTGAGCTCACCTATGCTCCCCAGGCAAGCCGCCGCGAACTCAGCAATCCTCCTGTCTCTGCCTCCCGAGTGCTGGGATTACAGGCGTGAGCCACCACATCCCGCATTGTGGTATGCGGTGTTGATTGTTGGTGGGCATGTCTCCATGCCCAGCATTATATGTCGTTACTGGGGATCGAACTCAGGACCTTGCGCCTGCAAAGCAGGCGCTGGAACCACTGAGCTAACCCTCCGGCCCATGAAGTAAATCTTAATTGAGTTATAATATTCAAGTTGGAGATTTTCAAATAAGAAAGTGAAACGTACCATAATATTGTAAGCCAAAATAACAGATAAAATGGGCAAGGTTTAGGGCTGGGAATGTAGCTCAGTGGTTCAGGCCTCCCTGGTCAGGTCAAGGTCCTGAGTGTTCGACCCCCAGTGCCTCAAAAAAAAAAAAAAAAAAAAAAAGCCAGGAATAAAGTAAAGATCTCTTTTTGCTTTAATGCTTTAGTTTAATTTTAATGATTATAAAGGTGTTATTTTAAAATAAAAGGGCATAAAGGAGAAGTTAAGAGATTTTTTATCAAGGAGTATATATGAGTTTGAAATTTTGAAGAATATTATTTTGTGGACTGAGACCAATTCATTTCTGGAAAAGGTCTTACAATTTCCCAGTCTAGTAACACCTTTGTTATTCCTTGTATTTTTAAGTTTCACATTCATCATAATTTAATGGATGACTTTTAGTGGGCACAGTAGGTTTAATGTGCAGGATGCCATTTAATACTTGATTACTTTGAAATACATTTTAATATTGGTATTGTTAATTCCATTTTCTTCGGTGGTTGAAACAGCTCTTCATTTCCATACTTTCTATGCATTCCTATCCACTTTTTTTTGTTTTGTTTTGTTTTGTTTTGTTTTGTTTTGTTTTGTTTTTTGAGACAGAGTCTCGCTTTTGTAGTTCAGGCTGGCCCTGAGCTCACTATGTAACCCAGGCAAGCCTCGAACTCAGCAATCCTCCTGTCTCTGTCTCCGGAGTACTGGGATGACAGGCGTGAGCCACCACGCCCAGCACTGTGGTATGTGGTATTGATTGCTGGTGGGTGTGAGTCACCACGCCCAGCATTCTATGTGGTTACCGGGATCAAACTCAGGACCTTACGCTTTCGAGGCAGGCGCTGGAACCACTGAGCTAAATCTCCGGCCCCTCCTATCCACTTTTTAACTATATGCTGATATGTGCTTAATTCTATTAATATAATTATGAATAATTAATGTTTTTCTTTGTATCATTTACCTTAAAGACATGTTCTTCTAAACAGCACTTATCTAGATACTATTTAACACATCAATTTTGTAATTCACATTTAATTTACTCATTTTATAGCTTGAATAAATTGTTTTAAACTTATTTTTCCAAAAAATATTTGATGTATACATGTTCTAGCATATAATAAAATTTCTACAAACTGTATTTTATTACTTTACTTGCTTTTTATATTTTATTTTCCTGTTGTTTACTTCCTCCAGAATTTTATTCTCCTATCAATGCTTTTTCTTTATCATTCTTCATGCTCCAGCCACTAGAGAGTTCTTACTTTATTTCTATTTCACTGTAGTTATCTTTAATTATGTAAGCATATGAAACCTATATTTCTCCATCAATGTCAATAATTACGCCATTTGTAAGAACTTCTCTTTCATAAGCAAGGTTAGGCATTACCTACTTTTATTTCTTCAAAGATCATTCTCACACCATTTACCAAGGCATACACGTACAACATAATTCCTTCTTGAAATAAGCTGGTATTTTAGATGTAAAAAAATAAATAAATGTTCTCTTCACTTGAAGATCTTTTCTTAGCCATTTCACTGAAATTTCAGATTGCATTATCAATGATAGTTAAACCATGCATGACATATTGGACTCACTACTCCCAGGTTAGCAAATCTAGCCTAAGTGTGAGGTCACCTGGGGAACTTACTGTAAATAAAGTTTGCTGTACACCATCTCAATTTTACATATGCATCTTTAACTCTGGGTTCCAAAGGTCAGTCAGTACCTTTTAATTTTCATTGCTGGGGATTTATGCCACGAATTCTGCACTAAGATACATTCGCTGCCTCTCTGGCTTTTTTGAGACAGAGGACTACCAAACAGAGCAAGTAGGACTTCAGCCTGCAATAACCCTAACTCAGCCTTTCAAATTTGCAGTCATCTGGCCTCAACCTCCCAGAGTACTGGGGATTACAGATATGCACCACTATGCCCAGCATCTTCTGCCTTTTTCATCCTAACCACCTAAGTGGAGGGAAGTGAAGTTTTACTGCAGTTTTAATTTGCATTTCCCTTTGATTAGTGCTGTTGAATTAGGATGTAGACAAAAGGAAATGCTTAAACATTGTGTGCGGATCATAAACTGTGACTGCTTTTGTGGAAAATTATATTGAGGTTCCTCAAAAATTAAAAAGAGAACTAGCAAATGACCCACAATTTCACCTCTCCACATTCAAAGGACACAGCATCACTATCTAGAACACTCTTCTACACCTAATGTTCACTGCAGCATTATGCCAAATAGTCAAGATACAAAAACAACCTAAGCAACTTGTCAGTGGATGAAGAGATGAAGAATAAGAATTATATCACAGAATATTATTTGGTCTTAAAACATGGAAATATTTACAATTTTAGCAGATCAGATGACCTTGGAGGCTATTATGCTAAATCGAGTAAGCCAGGTAAAGAAAGAATTAGAGTCGTGATTATGAGGTGGTAGAGGGTAAGGAATGAGATGCTGGTCAAACGATAGATATTTGCAATCATGAAAAATTTCTAGAGCCCTACAGCAGAAGGAACAAACAACATGATGACTACTGTTAAAGTGTACATATTGCATACTTGAAATTTGCTAAGCAGATTTAAGTATCTTCACACACACACACACACACACACACACACACACACACCTTACAAGTAACTACAGCATGTTAGGTAATGAAGATATCATTTAACTAGCTAGGCTAGTAACAATTTTAAATAGTAAATAAAAAAGGCATTTTACAATGTATATAAAAATATTTAAACTTTGAATGTGTAAAATTTTTGTCAATTAGACTTCAGTAAATTTGAAAACATCTTAGATAATTTCCATGCATTCAGCTCAGAATCCATCTTATAGTAGCATTTGTGAACCTTATCTCTTGTATTTTGTAACTACTTTGTGATAGATTCTGACTTATTTCAGGCTAAACTACTTCATTAAATTTCTTTCCCTCACATCCTTATCTCCTTAAAGAAACAATACATCTGTAGAATACTTTCAGTACTTTCAAATATCAGAATGAGTATTTGCCTTTCAAAATGAACAGATTGTGACTGCAAGAGAAAGCCAGGTTTGGAAGAGGACATTGCGCTGTCACTAATGCTTTGTGTTATAGATAAAAAATTGAATAACAAATTTTATTTTGTTTGGAGGTTATTACCTATTTTCCCCTGTCAGTTTTATGAATAAATTTTCCCTTTATCCTTAAAATTCAAAAAATTTACAATGATATGTCTAAAAGTTTTTATTTTCATTAATGTTCACCAGCCTGCAGTAAGTTCATCAATGTGAAGACTTTAAGAGTTAGTTCAGCTTGGGGGAAATATCAGTCTATTATTTCTTCATTTTCCAAATGTCTATTGTCTATTTCTAAAACTCTTATGATGCTGTAAGATAAGCCTCAGGAACTACCCTGTGTGTCTCATCTTGTCTTTTATAAATTTAACCATTTCTTTACTTGTAGTTTTACCAATACCACCACTCTATCAGTTAATTAATTTGGTTCCTGTTAGCATTTTTTTCTGACATTTACTGTCTCTGCTAAGTATGTATTTTATTCTTATTTTCTGTAGTAATATTTTGTTGTTGTCGTTGTTGTCATCATCAGTTTTACAGTTTTCTGGTTTCTTTTGTTTGGCAAATGCAATACACCCTGTTTACTGTTCAAGAAACCTTCAACTAGTATATTATATGTCTAAATTCACATTTAAATTTTCTACAGAATTTGTCATTAAGAGATTCGACAAGCATGTGGTCAGCAGAGAGCAAGGGCATATTTCACTGTTCCCCAAGTTTGACAATACAATACTACTGAGTCAATAAACAGGTCAGAACACACACAGAGTGCCTCCCTTGTTGTCTGGATGGTTGCTATGGATGTTCCCAAGATTTCAGGGCTTGAAAAGACAATCAACAACCTGAGAAAACAATCTTTACTAGTTGTTTCTCAGAAAAAGGGCTACTGTCTAGAGCCTTGAGGCTACCCCTCAAGTTTAAAAACCCAATTCAATGGTTGGAGATTTATCTCAGTGGTTCCGGCGCCTGCCTCGCAAGTGCAAGGTCCTGAGTTCAATCCAGGTAACCACATAGAATGCTGGAGGTGGAGACTCACGTCCACCAGCCATCAACATCACATACCATAGTGCAGGGCATGGTGGCTCACGCCTGTCATCCCAGCACTCGGGAGGCAGAGACAGGAGGATTGCTGAGTTCAAGGCTTGTGTGGGCTACATAATGAGCTCAGGGCCAGCCTGAACTACAAAGTGAGACACTGTCTCAAAAAAAAAAAAAAATTCAAAAATGGACATCTGAAATGAACAGACACTTTTTCAGAGGAAGAAGTAAAAGCAGCCAAGAAGCATATGAAGAAATGCTCAATATCACTGGTCATTCAAGAAATGCAGAAGAAAATCACACTGAGATTCCATCTCACTCCATAAAGAATGGCTGCTATTGCAAAATTAAGCAGCAATAAATGCTGGTGAGCCTGTATGGAGGAAGGAATGCTTCTCCACTGTTGGTAGGATTATAGACTGTTATGGGATTGTAGATTGCAACCATTGTGGAGATCAGTGTATTACATTTCCTAAACAAAATACTAAGCTTAGAGGTCTCATTTGACCCTGCTATTCCCCTGCTAGGAATACACACAAAAGAATTAAAAGAATCATATCATAGCAACATATGTGCACCCACGTTCATAGCAGCTCAGTTTGTAATAGCTAAATCTTGGAAACAACTCAAATGCCTATCAACTGGAGACTGAATAAAGGGGTGTGTGTGTGTGTGTGTGTGTGTGTGTGTGTGTGTGTGTGTGTTTAATAAAATGGAGTATTACTCTGCCATAAATAACAAGGCTTATACTCAAATGGATGTACCTTGAGAAACACTCATAAGTGAAATAAATAGGTCACAGATATGTAAATAAATTTCCTCTAGTATGAGAATCTGAAGATGTGAATGAGTTCTAGAATGCATGATAGATTTTGTGAAATAGAAAATATTCAAAGAGAAAGGGCTAGGGGAAAGTAAGGAGGGAAAAGAAAAAAATATGATCTTTAAAAAAATGAAAAAGCATATGTATACAAGGGGTGGGGGATTGTAGGGTGGGTAGGGAAATGGATAAAATGAGATTTAAGGGCCGGAGGGTTAGCTCAGTGGTTCCGGTGCCTGCCTCACAAGCGTAAGGACCTGAGTTCGATCCCCAGTTACCACATATAATGCTGGGCATGGTGGCTCACGCCTGTAATCGCAGCACTGGGAGGCAGAGACAGGAGGATTGCTGAGTTCACGGCAGCTTGCCTGGGCACCATAGTGAACTCAGGGCCAGCCTGAACTACAAAGCAAGACCCTGTCTCCAAAAAGAAAAAAAAAAAAAAAAAGAGATTTAATTCCTGTCACATACTTGTACAAATTCCCAATATTGAGTATGATCATGATATGTATATTAAATTTACCAATAAAGAATTCAATTTTTTAAAAATTTCAGGCCTCTGGGTGGAGACTGTAATAGATTTTTCAGTTGTGGGGTACAGTTTCTTGTCTCATATAAATAGCAGGCGGGAGAGAAAAAAGCTCCAAAATCAAATCGAAAGGACCAAAATCTCCTTCAGTAACCTGCATGGTCTCACCCACAAATTTTTTACACTGATAGAACTCTTACATTGAAATCTAAGAATATCCATGTGTAACACATTAACATTAAAAAGAATACTTTTCAATATAATGAACATAATCCTCCACATTTAAGACTTAATTCTTGATCAGATGAGTACCTTTTGGTGATAAAAAGAAGTAATGTAAGTACAAGTCAGGATATGCTGAAATAAAATGCATATAGTAAAACACACAGAAATGTAATATTGTATGTAATTCTCATTCACAAGCACACAACCTATAGTTTGAAGCTTATAGTATCATTCAAAATGGAGGAAAGAAACCAAATATTTTCAAATTTTGATATATTTTTAAAAGATTCATAAATGGTATGTTATGCATAATTGTTAGTGATGTTAATCTCAAGAAGCATACACTGATATTACAACATAGATCAAATAACTTAAGATACATTATCCCATTTCCATAAAAATTAATTTACTTAAATATTTTATTTGATTACAATCACTGAGGCGCATCATACTTATCAAAACACCAAGGAACAGTCATCTCTCAATTTTGATTAATATATAAAAATTTCACAAGTCAGCTGGGCATGGTGGCTCACACCTGTAATCCCAGCACTCGGGAGGCAGAGACAGGAGGATTGCTGAGTTTGAGGCTTGCCTGGACTACATAGTGAGCTCAGAGCCAGCCTGAACTACAAAGTGAGACCCTGTCTCAAAAAAAAAAAAAAATTTTTTTTTCACATTCATAATCATGACTTCTAATATTGGATTCCCTTATACTCACTATGTGTTTTAGGACTACATTAGGTCTGTAGTCCTAGCCACGATGTTCAGTCCTCTTTTCACTTCAGTCACTTTAGTTAGAACCCAGAATCTTCTAGTGTTTTGGATTCAACTGGTAAAATTCTGATTAGGGATCAGTCTTACTCAAACATGCATGTTATCTGGAGTTGAGAAGTGTAGTTGTTCTGGACGCCCCCTCTGCCTCTGACCAGTCACCCACATGCATCCTTCACTGTATCTCAAGTACAGCTCAGCTTTCACTTCACTGGTTACTCTCCACTCACTGGTTACTCTTGCTTATTCAGGTTACTCTCCATCCTGATATTCTGTGCTCTAGACATCTCTCTGTTCCTTATGCAGTACCAAAACGACTTTTTCCAAAGCTTTTATTATGGTGTGTTTCTGCTTATACCCTTTCAATAATCTCCTATTTTCTCATAATGAAACAAAGAAAAAGATGTCCAAGAATTCACGATCTAGCATCAGTTTTCTGTCCATCTTCTACCTCCAATGTGCATTTATTTTAGTCACAGTGACTTCAAGTGCTTCCTAGAATTGCAGTATTTTTTGTACATCTCTCTACATATTAGCCTTACAAAATACAAATCTCTTGCCCTATTTCCCTACCAAGACTGTCACCCTACTGACCTCAATCTTTATTTTCCCTCTTCTACTCATTCATAACACTTGCTATTATTTTTACTATGCACCACAACCATAAATTTTAAAGAGCATTACACTTGTTTAGCTTCTATTCTATTGACCCAGAACATAAGCTCTGGGAAGATACAGATTATGCTTCCACTGTCTCAAAGTTGGGACTGATCCAAGACAGGGCTTCACATATGCTCAGCAAGTGCTCTGTCACTGGGCCACCATCCCCGCCCTGGGATTATGTCTTCTCCTTCACTTTGTATCCTCTGAATCCAGCATGAAAGAAAGGCGCTCAATATATACATAATGAATATAAGAATTTTCAAATAGGAATAAGGGAAGTCAAGAAGTTGCAAACTTCACAACACACACCCTGTCCATTGCTAAAACATCTAGGAAACCCTCAACAAGGAATGACAGCTACCAACCACTTATGGAGGAAATCTGATGGGCTT
Source organism: Thryonomys swinderianus (assembly GCA_004025085.1). NCBI lineage: Eukaryota > Metazoa > Chordata > Mammalia > Rodentia > Thryonomyidae > Thryonomys > Thryonomys swinderianus. The sequence continues at coordinate 32,035 of PVIC010007006.1, forward strand.
GAAGAAATCCTATAATTTGAAACATTATTAAAGCAGGTGATAAAGTGTACACAGAAAGGAAGTCTTAATGATGTTTATGAGACATGCCAATTATAGCAACGATGTACTTAATTTAGTGTTAGACACCACAGTATGCAGTTGATGTGGTATTAATCATTTATTCTTCATCAAAAGTGGTAGTAAATTTTACTATAACATCAATTTAAAAACTGTCCAACATTCCAAAGTTATTTGAATTACTCAAAGGTATAGCAAGATAACTAATAACAGCTAGAATACAAACTCAGTTTTGCCTGACTCTAGATCCTAAGCGATTAAACATTATGCAATGTTCTATCCTGCTCTGCCACAATGGGAAAAAATGAGAATTAAATCGTGTCATATACCAGTACAAATTCCCAATATTGATTGTGATCATGATGTGTATATACAATGTACCAATAAAGATAAAAATAAACTAAAAAAAGATATTAAACATGTTTTAAAAGAAGCATCAGGATTTATCAACATGAGTTCAGTATTATTCAAATTTTTAAAACATCATAAAGAGCAAAATATTCTATTCAAATGTATCTACCTTCAAAACTGAAACAAGCTATTATGAATGGCTGTTTCCAGATTTTATAGTCTACAAACCTTATAGTCTGCAAAAGTCTCTCAGCTCACACAAAACAATGCATGATAATCCTCACAAACATCAGTGAATGAAGAACACTCACCATAACTGAAAGAGATGTAATCCATTCAATATGAAAACCACAGAGCAGGAAATTGGTACAGATTTCATGGAAAATGACCTACAACCAATCTTCCAAGGCCTTTTGTATCCTTTCCCAGTCTTCTGTGGCCTTATAATTTTTTTGCAATGCTCAGGCAGAACTGGTTTTATCACTATACAAAAAGCTTGCCAAAGAACCCAAGAAAGGCCAGGATAAGAAGAGGCAAACTACTTCTCCCAATTTTCTATTTTGTTTATTAAATTTTAAGAAGGTTCAAAAGGAAAAGCAGAGACAGAGTGTAAGTTTGGAGATGTACTAAAAATTATTGCTAAAAAGGTAACAACACTTTCAACCTTTTGAACCCAGTGTGTTTAAACTGAATACCGAAAGTTAGGAATGAGCTGACCACAGTACCTCAAATCTGTAATCCCAGCACTCTGGTAGGTTGAGGCAGGAGGATTACACAGTTTGAGCCTAGCCTGGACCACTCAGCAAGTTAGTGAAACACTGCCTCAAAATAAAAATAAGAAAGCTCTGAGAATGTAGCTCAGTGTGAAGGCCCTGAACTCAGTATTTAAAAGCAATAACAAAGTTTCAGGAGAAAGATCTTCGTAAGTAGACAATGTAATTCTAGGGCACCAATGATCCATAAGTGTTTCCTGGATCAGACCCTGTCCTATGCTGTGACTGTCAAGGAAGGCCCTCTTGGGAAGTCAGACTTAAGACTTCACCCCACCTCATTTTCTGCCCTCCCAAGCCCACTCCATATATCCCATGTATTAGGGCACAAAGGCTGTGACCTAGGACCTCAGGTCACTAGCAGATGGTATAGCTAGGGCAATCTACATCAACTGCTACAAGCATGTGGAGTCCATCACCGACATTTTACACTTCTCTAGCACATAAAATGCCAGCAGAACTCATGTTTCTCCTGAGAAACTGAGACCTACAGACAAAGGACTCATATTCTGAACACCAAGAATGGACTGATGCTGAGGTTGTATGTTTCTCAGATATATCTTAGGGCCCCAAAACTCACATATACTACAGTTAGCCTGGTTTTTCCATTTTGGCTACCTGCTCTTTTGATTATGTGTCTGTTCTGTTTTACAATACTGGGGGTTGACCCCAATGCCTGCTCTGTGGTCCATCACAGAGCCACATCTCTGGGTCTTTTTATGTACGTATATATGTATGTGTGTATGCATGTATGTATGTATGTACATACGCACGTATTTCTTGAGACCAGTCCTCATTAAGTTGTCCATCCAGGTTGGCCTCAAACCTGAGATCTACATGTCTCAGTCTTTTGAGTAGCTGAGATTGCAGAGTTGTGTCACAGTACCTAGTTCTTGGGACTTTGGTTCAGGTGAACATTTTACTTCCCCACATTGATTGGGATTTGATTCAGATGTGGAACAGTGAAGATTCTGAAAATAGTCTCCTGACCACATCCCTCGAAGAGGCTAGAATTTATCATCTCTGTGGGTGGCAACTGAGTGTTCCCCCAAAATTACTATTATTGTTGTTGTTATTGTTATTTTGCAGCACCAGGGATCAAACTCAGGGCCTTGTGCATCCAAGGTTGGCGCAGTACCACTTGAGCTAAATCCCCAGCTCCCCACAAATTATCTTAGCAGTGGTTGAAAATAAAACCACATTTGTATTATATTATAATTCTTTAAATGAATTTTATGCTTTTTAATTATTTATGAAACATGTTTTGAGAAATTCTGTGTGTATAACGGAATATTAACAGACAAATACTGAAGGATGGCAGACTTCTAGATAGATATCTAAAATTTTTAGATTAATAGTTTTTAAATGCTCTCTCATACTGTTACAAATTGCATTTTCTGGAACATAAAATTTGAGGTGTAATTCACCACTCTCCTATCTCCCATGGGGTTGTGAAAAGGCTCTTCAAACATTTTTCATTTTCTTCATGTGCAGCATGAATATACAAAAAGCATAAATATACAAAATCTTGGCAAATTCTACTTGGCAAAATCTTGGCAAATTTAACCCCAATATTATTTTTTTATAATTTAGGGTTTTAGGTAGACTCTATTTTCATTATAAATGGAACCATCCTCCCTAGTTTAAGGATTTCTTCAATGATTCTTATTTCTAAGAATAGTTTTATGTAAGTATGTGCTTATTCGTTCAACTTTCTTGTATAAAAACAATGATTTATTCTGCATCTACTTATAGCAAACTAACATTTCTGAGAACATCCAAATAGAAAAGTTTATGTCAGGAACTCAATATTTCTAGATAAATCTAAAATATTAGTTTAAAACTTTAGCTAAGTTACCTTTAACTGTTTATATTAAGATATACTCATTCCAATTGTCAAACTTTACAGGATGACTCCCTCTCCCCTCGAGCCAGCCCTGTTCAAGGCATCTCATAGGATAATTTACTTGATTCACACAATTTTTATGGATTAAAAAAAGACTCAATCTTTTTTTGAACTTTGGTTTGGGGGGGGGTGTTTCTCTGTTAATACATGAGGTCTCCTTATGGTACCCAGGCCTAGCTCCAAATTTCTAGCCTTAAATAAACTTCTCAAGTAAATCTCAGAACTTGAATATGTTATTAAAAGTCACTCCAATAGTAAGCAGCACACTCAAAATTGACCCAGAAGTTAATTGCTTTTCTTTTTTTTTAATATTTCTTTTTACCAGTTTAATGTTCAACAGGTTCCAAGAATTCCTTCCCTTGTCACCTTTTCCTCAGCTGGTTCTGTGTGATCCTGCTGACCTCAACAGCTCTTTCCTTTACCACAATAAAGAGGGGAACACTGATCTGCCTGACCTGTCTGATTTCTCCCGAGGCCATGTCCTACACCCTCATATCCAGTATTGAAAAACCTTCTCCTCTAGGAAACCATCAATCAATCCCATTCAATTCTCTAATTACCACCAGGCCTTATGTAACCTACTTTGTGGGAAGCCGACCCTGAAGAGACTCTTTTCAGGCCTGGAGATCTGCACTTGGTGCTAAACCAACTAGCAGTTGTGAGATCTGCACTATACCAAACAGCAGTTGCCCAGATCCCAAGATGATCTGCGACCTTTGGATAGCTGCATTGAGATGCCTGACCAGAGAAGTCTTATGGTAATCAACCTCTGGCCCGAGTTGCCTTCTGCCTTCCCTCGCTCCTTCTGTTAGGAATTTGCTGCTCTTCCTCTAATGCAATCTCTGCTTGATTTACTGACTATGCTTTAATGATAAAAGATACTGTTCTAGTGATTAAATAAAATAAAATGACAAAGAGAAGTAACTTCTCAAGAGTAGAAAATAGGGAAGTTTTCTAAGAGACAAAGACTTGTGCCTTGAGAGCCTGGGCTAGTCTTTAGCATAAGATAAGAAACTTGCCAATCACCTGGGGAGAAGTTTTAGAAGCAGAGAGAACACATTCCAGAAATGTTTAGGTACTGGCTGCCAGACAAAGTTATCTTTGTATTTTGAGTTCCTATAGATTTAGATTCTAATCATGCTAAACCTGTATGTTAACCACTAATTACATTATCAATTGTAAACTTTGCATAGCTAGAAATACTATAAAGAACACTAAAGAATAAACTCAGGGCCTGCTCAGTATTGACTGAGATGTCCTCCCGAGCCCATTTTCCTGTCTTCTTTTCTTTTCTTAATCCGCGGCCCTCAACTTCAGGACCCAGGTGTTTTGTCGGGCTGGCTCCAGCACTACTTGTAATATTAATGTTGGGACCAAAGAATCTTCATTTTATAAGTCACCTCTATCTGATGTTTTAGGTGTAAACAAACATTGTATTTTATAAAGAAGTCCTGTGTAGATGTGATATATATTCTGTAAAAATAACTTGTGATAACTTGCTAATTGTGCTAATTGTGTGAGGTTTCCTTAAAAACCCCAGGCAGATCGATAAGGTTGCTGGACTGGTTGCTACAGCGATTTCCTGAAAAGCTTAAAGGGACATAGCTCACATAACTTACCAATGAGCTAATTGTTAAGGCTCTTTCTACCAAGGGTCTCCTTGTTCTGACATAGTTACCCCTTCCACAAAATGTCCATGTATTATTTACTGTCCCTCCTCCACCAATGCCTCTCCTGGCAAGTATATTAGCTTAAATTGTTAGCCAATCCCTATTAGTGACCCTACCCCTTCCTGTAAGTGACCCGAAACCTCAGTATGTAAACCAAAAATGTTTTAAAAGAGCCAGTAATGAAAGTGCGTGGTCTCCAATCTCATATTGGTAGACCCACTGCATGCTGTGCTAATAAAATTGCCCTTGTTCATTACATGTGTTGGTCTTCCTGAGTATAGCATGATCCAGGCGTTACAATTAATACATTCTGACTTCACTTATTTCACTTTAAAAATATTTTCTCCTTTATTTACATGTGTAAGACAATAATTACAGATCAGAATTCAGAACTTCCTTTAGTCAAGATATGATTGACTTAATGATATACAAGTTTCAAAATAGAATTTTTTTGAGAAGCAATGAAAGAGAAATGTCTCAGAGGCAGCCAAAACAGCAGACGAGGAGGTTATGAAGAAGATTGGAAGAAATAGGTAGAGACACACAGATAAGAGATATTAGTGGTCTCAAAATGACAGATTTACAATATATGCTTTCCACAAGGTTAATCTTCATTTCTACAAAATCAGGAAGAAAAATCTGGACAACCTAAAATTCTGAGTACTTTTCTAAGGAGGACTGGATTAGACTCTTAAAACACATACCACATATTTGCTAAGCCTTCTTGATGAAAGTATTCAACTGCAGGAGGAGCAAAACAGGGACCAGATGATGCATATATTTTATACCCTAATCCTATCAGCCCTTAATGCACAGTGTATAATAAATTGTTTGATTTCCCCCCACCCCCACCTCTCCATTTCTAATGCAAATCTTTGTGAAAGGGCCTACAATCTTACAGACTATTAAAAACAAATGCTTCTCTAAGCTTCAGATCATCTACAGTTTCATTTCTTTATATATACATCTATAGATATAGATATATATCTTGAAGCCCACAGACAGTAACACACTCTAAATCCTACAAAGGGATCTATGCCAAGGACTAGAAATCTATTCACTGCCAGTGCTTACCCTTTTCCACTCGGTGGTACTGTAAAAAAATTCTCCCGGGGATGCTGGTGTACAGGTGTCTTCCTAAGTACAGGTGTCCTCCTATGTACAGGTGCCCTCCTATGCCTCACACAGAGTATGAAAGACAATTCCATTTCCAAAATGCTAAACTATAATGGATGCCTCTAATTGGCCTTCCAAGGTTCATGTTGCTCAATTATTTTGGTCCCATAAATAGCCATCTCTCGTTACCAGCCAGTCTGGATACAATGAGGCAGGGATGGCTCTTATGTCTACCATCTCTGCAAAATCCCTATCAGGTTTTCCTGAAGATGCTGAATTACTTGTGTTTAAGCCTGACTAGACTCCTCTAAGGCATCCATGCTACTGGCCTTCCCTTTGTTGGAAACCTCAAATTAATGATATTAAGGAGAATAATTCTGGAATTTCTTTTAATTCTGTTAAATGTTCTGATGAAAACTAAAGAAATTTTAAGGACACAGTACTAGAAAACCTATTGTGGACTGGACCATTGGGATGATGCTTTCTGAGGAAATGGCATCTAATCAGAGATTTTCAGGATGAAAAGAAATTATGGGGAAAATTCAGGAATTTCTCTGGAGTAGGCAGGAGCTATGTATGCTTGAGGGGCTACATAAAAGGTTTTCAGACAAACAGCAAGAGAATGATCAGTTTAATTTGGAGGTCTAGACCATGTGAAGTCTGGATCATATTATTATAGGTAGAAAAGCCAGCTAGACATATGTAGGCAGATAGGGCCGGCTCTTGAAAGACTTAGAAAAAACACATCCTCAAAGGCCAACACCATCAATAAGAAACTACACTTCCAGATAGCAGTGACCAGCAGACCTCATTCTCCCAGGATGGAATGTAAAAATCTGGATCCAGCCTTTCCCTGGAATGCAACAATTATAAATTCCCCAGACAGCAGGCCAGGACTTTGAACCACTTGGAGGAGTCTCCTGACAAGCAAGACCCTCTAGGGGTTGATTTCTCTTTGGACCCTATTCAATCAAAAAGTTGCTAAATTATGCTTGTCATTTACTCATTGGTTAGCCATGGTTTGCCCATTTCTTTCAAATCTTATTGGAAGTCCCTACTGTACTTATTGGTCAATTGTAACCTGTCTACCTTTTTTGAATCTTATTGGTAGCCCCCTTATTTCAGACCTGCCTCACCTCATGGCTTTGCTCCATAAAAGCCCTCTGAAAAGTGAGGTAGAGGGGTTACCCACTTTCCGGGTTCCCCCCTCTGTCTCTCTTAAGGCAGAAGCTTTCTCTTTCAATAAAATTTTCCTACTCAAACCTCCATTGTTCCTAAAATTCATTCTTCGATTTTTAGAGAACACGAACTTGCTTTTCAGGTGGGGAGTTAGGCCTTAACTCTCCTGCGTCAATATGACCACCAAGACACTTCCCACATTACTTACTACACGATTCAAATCCAACTGGCAAATTCATTAAAATATTTTTCAATGAAAATGGGGGAAAATAGAGTTGAAACTGTAATAAAGAGACTCTGGGGTTCTCTAAGTTCTCATTACCAGTCTTTTGTGTACCTGGTCCTGTGGGAAATGAGGGTGTCCCACAAAGTCTTCTCCCAGTTGCAGACACATGTGTTCAAATGTCCAGTGGCCCATGTGCTCCACCCCTCCTAAAAGACAGAGCCTTGGGAATCAGAGCTAATGGGCCAGATGTGAATCAAATCTTCACTGCCACACTGGAATTAATACAGGCAGCTAAGCATTGGGATACAGAGAAAGAGATGGGGAATTCACGTTCAAAATTAACTTTTGGGAAATAATGAGAAAGATTATGTGTAAAGCTTACCATATTACAATTGCACATATTTTGGGAAACAAGTCTCTCAGAGGAAAAATAATTAAATGAAAATGAGTATGCCCAAGATGAAATTAAGAAATTCTGAAAACTTATTAGATAGAGGGGATAGATAAAGGGATGGATGGGCTTTGTTATTTACAATTTAGGACCTTGTGAGGTTTTTTAATTTTTGTGTTTGGTTTTTGTTTGTTTTTTTTTTAACCTCCATCTATCAAATGCATTTATGATGAGCAGGGTTTTCTTCCTCTGGGCAGTCCTACATAAATAGAAAAAGATTCTAGTGATTTCATTTTCTATGTATTTCTGGTCTTTTCATGGATCACACAGGATAATTAAATGGCTTTTCCATATTGTTGGTTAAATTTGATTCTTCCCACCCTTTGGTTTTGGTTCCCATGAGAATTTCTGGATGTGTTATAACAGCAAGACGGATCACAGACAATCATTTGAGGCTTTACTGAAAGCACACTTGGCAAAATTATTTACTCAGTATTTTTGCTGAAGCAGTTCCCTAGTACATAGGAATCCAAGATCTAAGCAAGCAGAACTCTGCTTTATTAGTATTATTTAATCCACATCCCAAACAAACATCATAGAATATTTTCTATTCAAAAAAGTTATTTTGTACACAGAGACAAGTGTATTATACTAAAATTCATCTCTGCTGACATTTAAGCAACTTGAACCAGTCTACCTGGTTCAGAATAGAATAAAAATTTGGAAAGAGAATTGTCACAAATGAATCTTTCCACATGGACATAGAAATTATCATTCTAAAAAGTTACAGAATGTAAGTTTTAATGACTTAACTGATTTAATATCATTTTGCTTCAAACAGGCACATTAGGATATAGCTGGAGACAAATTATAAAACATAAATTGCATATACATTTGTGACTTTAATTTGAACACAAAAGCTTTAGGTTCCTTCAGTGGAAGATTCCACATTACTCTATGTCTAATACTAATACCACTTGGTAAAATTTACACGTGACTTTCCACATTTCTAGCACTACAACTCCAGTGGATGCCAACATAACGTCTTACCTAGCATGCAGAAATATCTGTGACAGTTCCACTGAGCTCCACTCCAGATCTTTCTCTATACAGAAACCAGACAATATCTAAAAGACAAAGAAATCATTATTTAAAGACTTCAGCTACTTCCACCTCACTCAAAATAAAGCATACTCCTTTACCCTAGTTTAGCACATCCTTTGTAAGACCACTGGTTCATTTGTCTGCTTCCTATGAAATTCCTCAAAAAGTTATTTTGCTATTTCCAATTATTCTGATTCTATATTCATGTTTAAACTTGCTAACAAGTTTTCATTTTGAGCACTCCTATGAGAATGCATTTATCAAAGTCAACAATGACCTGTTTATGAAATCCAATGACCAGTTCTCTGTACCTGCCTCCGACAGAGTTGACTGTTCCTTCCTCTCTGACATTATCTTTATCTACTTGGTGCTTTGGGCTATTTTCCTTATGTCTTACTAAATGTTTTTCTTCATCCAGGCATCGTAATGTTTTAGAAAGGCAACTGTTGGTCATCTTCTTTATATTTTCTCCCAAGATCATCTCATTGTATCCTGAAGTTTTAAATACTGTTGATAAGCCAGTGACTCCTAAATGTATAGCCAACATCCTAAATATCAGTCCAGCCAGCCTGATTCCAATGTCTTGTATCTAACTCACTATATCACTGCATTGCTTAGATTCTCAACTAGTGAGTTACTGTCAAATACTTACAATGGAGCACCCCAAGCTTCAGCAACTGAAACTAGAAGCAATTAATTTTCATGGATCTGTAGGCTGCTGAGGAGTTGATGATCTCAGGTGGGCACAGAACAGCTCTGTTGCAAATCATGGGAATGTTTGTGCTTTGGTGAGGACTAGTCTGCCTTCCTTTTCCTGTTTTTACTTGGAGATCAGCTATGCAGATGAACATCTTCTCATCATTATAATAGAATCATAAAAGGCTGGGTGCAACCTGGGAGCACAACACAATTGTTTATTTTAGTCTCATCTCTAATGTCTGATGGTGAAGCCATTCATGCTGTTATGCCTGTATCAGGAAGAGGGATATGCCAGCACAGCCACAGACACTGGAAAGAGCAGTGACTCCCACTGTGATACTCTCAACCTGCTCCTTCCAATCCTCCAGCTGTAGCTTTTCCTATCAAAAGCTTGAGAGGGCTCACCGTCATCCTACACTCTTCTTTCTTCCACATTCCATTTCAAAAGCCTTAAAAATATATTCTGAATCTGACAAAGATCCATCATCTGAACCTTTATCTTGAAGATCCATCAGAATGTCCTCTGGCGAATCTCTCCTGTGAGCATATTTCCCTCCTAGCCACCGACTCCTCCCCTACCCAGTCTGTACCTCTCAAACCCACCCACTAGATGGCATCCCATTTCACTCAACCTGAAGTCCTGACACTGGCTTACCAAGGCTGACATGATACTATGATACTATTTTTTCCACTTGTCAGATTTTTTCCCACTTTGCTCACCTCACTCACTCTGGTCCAAAGGAATAGGTATCCTTGCACCTCTGAACAAACCAAACCTACTGCTACCTTATGGCTTTTAACTACCCCTGACTTGTACCTGATAATTCCTCTACCAGATTCTCATATGGTGAATTTCCCTACCCCTTCAATACTCTGATTAAACAACATTTGCTCTATAGGATCAACCTTGATCCCATCATTTTAAATTGTGGCCCACTCACCATTGTATTCTTTCTTTCCCCGCACTTTTTTTTTTCATTATACTGATCAGTGAATATTCAATGTAATGCAGAGGGAAAAAATGATTTAATCGTGCTTGCAAACACCTTGACTAGTGTCCAAATTCAAGAGGTTACAGAACTGTTTTCAGTCATTTATTCTTCTCCTTACATCAAGTCCATTCCTGCCTCACTGTCCTAGCATATTCTGGAATCTTCTTCATCCAGATAATCGTCCCACCTCCTCCTTCCCAGCACTCAACTCTCTGCTCATACACCACTTGCTCCAGTGTCCTACCTGTCACTTGCTCTTTGTCTCATTTTTCTACTTCATTTTATCACACTGCAATACTTTTAAAAAGATCTTGTTTACTTCTCCTACTAAGATGAAAGCTCCATGAAAATGTAGGCTATGTGTATCTTGTGCATCACTGTATCTTCAACTGTTTTATAACAGTAACAAGTACAACTATAGGGCCTCAAAAAATATTTGCTAAATAAATAGAGGTCCTCCCCAAAGAGGAGGCCAACCAAATCTTGTCAAGACTAATGTGAAAGAAAAATGGTAATTATACTGAAGGGAGGGCAAGCTTGCAGAAATTAACAAAGGAAACATGAATTTTGTAGTTAAACAGAATGTTCCCAAGTTCAGTCATCCTTAAAAGCTGCAGGAGAGTCCCCTGCTCCTTCAAGATAAACATGCCTGAGAAGTACGTTAAGAAGAAAAACAAGCTTCTGGTGTTCATTTTAGGTTGACTAATTTCCTCAGTAAGAAAACATACATAAAATGAACAATAAGTTATTTGATGTTTCAGTTGACTAAGTGCAAACTGTGAGAGCTGGGAACCAGCTGATACAAAATCCTACATGGGTGAGGGGGAAGATGGGGGGACTGTAGACAAATTACCAGATCATCTTGTAGAAACTGACTTCTCCAAAAGCAGAAAAAAATGAACAAAAAACAAAACCGATGTCCTACAACTATACTGCCCACAGCTTCAAATGTCCAAGAAAACAAGAAAAGAGAGTAGGAATTTTCTGAGAATATTGTTTTTGATGTAACTTAGTAATGTACTATGTATTTCAAAAAGCTAGAAAACATTTTGAAAGATTTGACACAAAGAAATAATGAATATGAAGCCAAGGGATTTAAAATAATTTAAATATTATATGTATATGTATTGAAACATCACATAGTGCTTCATTAATATTTACACTCTGGGGGGCCAGAGATTTAGTTCAGTGATTCTGGTGCCTACATAGCAAACACAAGGTCTCTGGTTCGATCATGGATAACCATATACAACAAAACTGGACATGGCAACTCTGACTGCCCACCAGCAATCAGTACCACATACCACAACACCAGGCGTGGTGGCTCACGCCTGTAATCCCAGCACTCAGAAGGCAGAGGCAGGAGGATTGCTGAGTTTGAGGATTGCCTGGGCTACATAGTGAGCTCAGGGCCAGCCTGAACTACAAAGTGAGATCCTGTCTCAAAAAAAAAAAAAAAAAAAAAACAATACACATACACACTTTGTTTTCATATTTCATTTTTCATTTAACATGTAAAATTTAACTTTATAGTAATTTTAGAATTGTATTATAAATATTAAAAATTAACATTTAGCTAGTTATTTTATAATTATTAATATACCACTATATAGGCTTTATTACCACTTTGCAGCATCCTATGAGGATAAATCTACTCTCACTTTAGAGTTGAACAGAGACAAAGATAGTTTAGGCAACTTGTCTTACAGACATTAAGTTTAAATGCAGAGTTTTCCTCCAGGGTATAAATTTTAACCTCTGCAATAAATGTTTCATAAAGAATAAACTCAGTGTATTGAGGACTCTCAATATATCAAATATAGTGCTAAGAATTTTATAATTATTAGCTCTTAAAAGTATATAATGGGGGAGGGAAATAGTAAGATTAAAAACAGAGCTAAGATGCATCATGCAGTTGTGCCAACTCTCCAAAAGGAATGTGATCACTATGTATTTACTACATGTACTAGTAGAAAGAGGGAAAAGAAAAAAAGAAAGAAAAGGAAAGAAGAAAGGGAGAGAAAGAGAGAGTATTATTCTTTTAGCTTGAATAATGTATGTGTTGGACTGCTCTGTAACACTAAAAGAGGAAAAACAGGGAGGGAGGCTATGCCTGCCCCATTCTTTATTGAATTCACACTAATACTATAAAGTCTACCTAACATTCCTGAGTCACTGAATGTGTTTATGAGGATATCCTTTGCTTACCTGACAAGGCTTCTGGTTATATTCTCAGCAAAAGGAAGGAAAAACACACAAGTCAACTTTGAAACCTGTGAGGTATCTGATTCTTATCTTTTTACTGAATAGTAAATAATTTTTACAATACTGGAAAAGTCCATCCACTATTCTTAAAACACACGAGTTTAATAACATATATAATCATTGACTTAAAAAAGAATACACAGACCAAGAGTAGCAGCTATATATCATGCTTGTTTAATAACACCAAATAAAAGCACTGAATTTCAAGAAATATTTTCTTGTTGCCCGAGGGAATGCTATTATTAAGTATGAAGGTCTCCATCTTCCGCACATAAACCTAAAGGTACTTTTAGGGTGCAGGAGAACAGTGAGCCAGTGGGGCTTATGAACTATGCATTAGTCTCGAGTTGACAATTTATGGTCAGTGACACACTTCTGTATGATTCTCTTTATACATTAAAGGCTGCCATTTAATTTCCCCTATATGAATTATGTGCTGCACATAAAAATGGTTCTTTTACAGTATATACCTCCAGAACAAAACCACTGCCTCTGCCAGGGCATTTCCACAATCTCAATACTCTTTACATTGTTAAACTACATGACCAAACCTGAAGGCCACCATAGGAAGATGGCACACTTATGAAACAATAAAACTAGCTAAAAGTTGACCCACTAGTTTTGCACACTGTAAGTTTAGCCTGATTTGCTCTAAATCACGAAAAGAAATCTTTCAGATCAGTGTTGAATCAATAAAGTACACATAGTTCAATTCAATTAAAGAATAACAACATTTTAGTATTTGAGGTTACAGTAAAAGAATTAAAAAACTCACTCAATGGATGCCATACACGAACACACACATGACATACACACACACACCTTGGGAGGAAGGCAGTATAATCTTTATAACATCTAAAGTTAATTTATCTAAATGATAAAAATATTAAATATGCAATTCATTAAAAACCACACTTGTCTTTGACTTTGCTTGACTCTGATTCAGTTTATTAACATATCACAATACAATATGAATGCCATACACTGGAACTATTCCAAGGCACCCATTTATATGGAAGGAGAGACATTAAATTTTGGTGACACAATTAATTTCATCATCACAGGATAATGACTAACACCATTTATCAAGCCTCCTAAGATTTATACAAACTGAATAAAATTTTCCTATTACCAAAGCCCCTAAAATAACATATACCTAAGGACTGAGTTACAGAATTGAAATTGGTCCTATTATGATTTTTCTACAATATCTTCAGGGACATGGTACTACCACAAACCAGCTGGCTGGGATAAGGGAAAAAAAATAAGAAACTACTTGTGGAGTACTAAGGAAGAATTTCAAGCTTTCAGTCAATGTTCAACAAATGTGACTGAAATTGCATGTCATGTTTAATGGTTGGCAGAATTAATTTGTACAAAAGGCCAGTTGTTGCTCAATATTTTTCACACTAAACTGAGGGAGAAACAAAGGAACCACAAAAGCTAAAGTTTTGAGGATGTTTCATCAATATTTCTGAATTTCTTCAATTTGTCTACCCCTTCCTAGCCACTTTCTAATGCTCGGTAAACTTGAAAAAATTAAAAGCGCCATCTCACCTTGTTACACACTAAGGTTTTGTATGATTATTCTTAGGCCCCTAAATAACAAATCCTCCAGTCTCAGCTCTGATGGATTAATATGAACACAAGGAGTAAAGAGCAAAGCAATGTGTCGAGGCCAGTTTCCACACCAGCAATGACCAACTGCACCTTAAACTCCCTCCTAGGGTTCTGATCACTGTGTATGATTAATGTGTGTACTGCTTTACTGAGAAATGCTTAACAGTGATTTATTTCTGGGGGGAAGCAGAATGCCACAGGAACTAATTTGATGAAGTAACATCAGAACAGAGATTTTACTTGTGGGTCACAAGCGATCTTCAGCCTTCTGCTACTTTATTTCCCAATGACAAGAGACTGGGAAGTTGAAAACCACTATCTTCAGGAGAACTTTATGAATGAATGCAGACCATCAGTGATAAACTCCCCCATGCACAACTATTCTCCTGAGACACTCACCAACCTGTTCTAATAAGCAGTGCTCTCCTGAGGGAGGACAGAGGATGTAATCATTTACAAAAGCTTTGGTATGGTATCTGATCGTGCCTGCATACAGAGTTCTACATACATAAGTAAAATAAATTTAGTGCGTATAAGGAGGCTTCAGTATTGGCAAATCCTCTCCAGGGAAAAGACATATAGGTTCTTCTAGTGTGTGTGTGGGGGGGGGGGGGGAGGGTATACACATTTGCAGTTTATAATGTTTACATTCCTTGTGAAGAGTTGGTACTTTTTTAGCAAGACACTACCATATCAAATGAAAAGTGATCTGGCTTTAATATAGGCAATTCCAATATTTTATTTTAATGAAATGAAATAATAGTTTCAGTTCATTAACTGAAGACTTGCTATATGCCAGACACCACTTTATCTTCAGGGTCCCAATTCTAGGTTTAAAAATAATATTCAACTATCCATGCATAGTGTTATATGCCTGTAATTCCAGCACTAAAGAGACAGAGGCAGGAAGACTGGGAGCTAGAGGCCAACTGAAAATTCTATGGTAATACTAAATAATTCTATGAACTTCAAAATCTGAAACACTCCTAACCAATTATGTAGTTCTAGACTACATAGAAAGTCAGACCAATCTGAGCTACATAACAAGATCTTTGCCTCAAAAAATAAAAACCATAACAGGAGGGCCTGTGGCCAGAGGATGAGTATACCACAAGCCAGGTCTCAACCACCCAGGCAGAGGTGAAATAAATACTGGAAGAAGCAAAATTCCACACACACCCTGAAAACCATCCTTTTCCCCAAGGCAAATTTCCTTGACTTTTGAGCCCAGGCAAGGTTGATGAATTCTCTACAATAAAAGAAATTCCTCAGTCAGGTGGCTAACTTTCCCTGAGAATAGCTTGAAAATCCAGAAAGTCCCAGACATATACCATAAGATGCCATAAATTTCAGTGAACTATCACGTGTACATATGAAACTTTTCTGGTAAAACATAACCATATTTTAATGATCTAGAATTAGTAGAATAACTTTAAGGCAAGAAGGTAGAATACTGGAGTGCAGAAAAATCCCAGAGCTAGAGTCAAGCAAACTTCACAGGTCACACTAAAATCATGAACTCCGTGGTAACTGCTCCAATTATAGCTGCTACAGTTGTGTAAATCTTGAAGGCCTAAGAGACAGGTATCGCATCCCTTTCATGCCCTTTAACTTTCTTCCTATATTTGCTCAAGAAACTGAGCTTTGTTCATGTCTAATACTACTTCATCTTCTTAGTTCCAAATATAGGTTGAGTATTTGTCACACATAGAAAAACTGCTTATAAGTGTTTCAGATTTTGGAATTTGTAGAATTTTTGTAGTATTTCCATAGAATTTTCAGTTGAAAACACCTAATCTAAACATCTAAATCTGATATGCTTCAAAATACAAAATATTTTGAGCATTCTACTGGTTCTCAAAAACTTTGAGTTTTCAGAGTACCATGGATTTCAGACTTTCTGGTCAAGGATGCTCCACTTGAACTTCTGTAACCCAAAAGAGAGAGCTCAGAACGACTATTTTCCCTCTTATAATTTGCTATTGCAGTTCAACATATACACTCAAGAAATCTTTAAAAAGTCATCAAAACATTAAGGTAAAAGTCAATTTTACCAAATTGCATAACTCATGAAAATCAATGAAAATTTAATGGCTTACCATAAATTAAAAGAGCTAAGGCCTATGGACAATGTACCACATAAGTCTAATTACTGATTCTGTACATAGAGCTTCAGAACCTTGAGCACTTATTTCCAAACTCACTTTCTTCATCTCTAAATGAAGATTAGTAATAGCTTATACATTTGCTGACTACGTAAGGATAAATAAAGAACAGGGTGCAACATCTAGCCCATACCATTCATTTAAAAAACTATTGTTGTTAATAAATTGGCAAAATGATATTGTAAAAGGAGTATGGATTTAGTCACTCATAACTTCTCTAAAGATTTTCGTCTCCTAAAAATGACTCTAAAGATTTTCATCTCCTAAAAATGACTACAAAAACTAAACAAGGGGCCGGAGAGTTAGCTCAGTGGTTCTGGCGCCTGCCTCGCAAGCACAAGGACCTGAGTTCAATCCCCAGAAACCACATATAATGCTGGGCGTGGAGACACGCCCACCAACAATCAATGCCGCATACCACAATGCCGGACGTGGTGGCTCACGCCTGTCATCCCAGCACTCGGGAGGCAGAGACAGGAGGATTGCTGAGTTCGCAGCGGCTTGCCTGGGCACCATAGTGAGCTCAGGGCCAGCCTGAACTACAAAGCGAGACCCTGTCTCCAAAAAAAAAAAAAAAAAACTAAACAAAATGAACATTACACATAATTTGACACCTACATTATGCAAAATCAGATTTAATGGACTATTGGCTTAACCTTTATGGTTCAGACTTTTTTAAATGCTCCCATAAAGGTTCAGGTGTTCAGAGGTATGGCGCTGGAATGTGACTGGCTCATACAGGGTGCTAGGGTGATCAGTAAATAAAACCATGGATGAGTTCAGAGCGGAATGTGTTGTTAATAGGCAGGTCCAGGTGGAGGAGGTAGGTCACTGCACTGGAAGCATGACCTAGAAGGTTGTATTCTTGTCCATGGACCCTTTTTCTCTCTGGCTCTTTCTCCTCCCTGACTCTGGGTAGCCTGAGGTCATCAACTTTCCTCTGCTGTGTTTTTGTGTCATGATGTTCTTTCTTAGAACCAGCCAACCATGGAAAAAACCTCTGAAACTGAATCAAAATTAGTCTCCTGAGAGTTTTTTTCAAGCAAATTAAAGTTGACTACTATAACCTCATTAGACTAAAATATTTGTGAAGGTGACAACCAAATACACACACAAAAGAAGACACATAGAATTATTAGCAGTTAAATTGGCTAATTAATGGTTAATTAATCAATGGTTAATTCCAACTTACAAAGAGCACTTGAAATGTTTTTTAATTGAATTCCTTATTAGTACATTTTATATACAATTCACAATCACACTCAACATTGGGGAATTTTTACTAGTACATGACAGAAGTTAATTCTCACTTTTACCCATATCCCTACCCACCCACAACCCCCCACCCCTTATATACCTGCTATTTCTTTTTCCTTCTGAATCATATTTATTCTTTTCCCTCATTACGTTCCCCTACCTCATTCCCTTTGAATATTTCCTATTTTACAAATCCATCATACGTTCTAGAAATCATTTACATCTACAGTTTCTCATACCAAAGAAAATATATGTTATTTACATATCTGTGACTTGTTTATTTCACTTACTAGTGTGTCCTTGAGGTGTATCCATTTGCACATAAATAAATGAAACTTGCCCTTTGTTATGGCAGAGTAAGAATCCATTTTATAAAAAAAACACATCTTCTTTATCCAGTGTCCAGTTGATGGACATGTGGGTTGTTTCTAAGATTGTATGTTTTTAAAAGAAGAGCCTAAAAGGAACACAAGCCCAAAACCATAGGATGGTGAAAACACCTTTACTGCTGCAATGAACCACCTGCAGTGTACTGAGTGACCTCCAGCAAAACTGCTTACACACTAAAGACACAAAATAAAGCATACACTTAAATCCAGTTAACATGGAAAAAAAATGTAAGGCTTCAGAACCTCATTTTTTTTCCTTTAGAGGGGAACAAAAGTATAGTTTCATGCTTCACAGCTGCAAAACACAAGACTTCATTCACAAACCCAAAAGCCACATGGAAACTCATTCTCTCCAAAGATCACACTTAGTTTTCACAAAGTACTTCACCTCCCATGCTACCTGCCCACCACCCATATTATTCTTCTATCACTTGCACTAGTTTCTGAACTGGCAAGGGATGGAATGTGTTAGACAAAATGAGTGACTGAAAGTACCAAAAGACTGCAATACAGTCAAGGAACCTGATTTTCAATAAAACAAACAAAAAAGGATAACATATTTTGGAGCTGTTTAAAAATACCTTTGCAAAAATATTATTTATAGTAATCATATGTAGAGACAGATGGTTCCACAGATACCAGAAAAATATGAAAGCATCCATATTGTTTTTAATCCTTTGCTTCTGTGACCAGTCAAAATAACCCTATTGTAAACCAAAGCCAAGTCCATCAGGTTTCTATGTGAACAGAAAATGCATCTTTAATGAAAAATATTACTTCAAATACCCTAAAGTGAATATGAGCTGCATTAGGAAGAAAAATATACAGTGATTTCACTGGGGGGCCACAGATACAGCAGCTTTGGCACCATATGTGGACACTCAGCTCCTGCTTAAGCCAACTGATGGTGAATTAGAACATTCCAATGTTCAGTGTTAAAGAATGGTTCGTAAAATCCACGCACCTGCCAAAGACTTGAAGCTTGATGCAGGAGACCTCAAGAACTTGAAAAATATCTCAGAATGAGAATATGTCTATGTGAACATCAGGATAGTATAATTCAGCCCCATAAACCCATTAAGAATGAATGTATGAAGCTGTTATCATTTTGAGTTTCTGGAAGCTATATAGTTTCAGAATATGAGTTAAAGATTAATTTCAAAAGTCTCAATGAGCAATTTATGGGATCTTCAACTTCATACTTGTACTCATTTTCTTTTAGAATTGTAACAAATTACCACAAATGAAATTATATAAAACAATATACATATATATTTCTTAAATGCTGGGAATCTAATGCTCAAAGTGAATCTCACAGACCTAAAACTCAACTATAACAGGTACTGTGGTTCCTTTTGAAGGGGCCATTTCTCAGCTTTTCCAGTTTCTATAGACCACTCTCATTCCCTAACTATTGCCCTCTTCCTTCTTCAGTAAGCAATCATAGCACACCTGCACCTATTATTATAACACCTCTGACTCTCTCCTGCCACCCTCTTAACACTCACAAGGAGACCCATAAACATATGAGGTCCACCAGAGCATTACAATATATTCTGCCCATCACAATCTAATCCCACCAGGAGAGTCCCTTGTTCCAGAGAGTTCAACAGGGACATCTTAAGATGGGACAATACTTCTCCTACCATGTCCCTCAAGTTATAGAAAGCTGCCTCTTGCAACAAAAGAAACACACTTGAAAAGTCAGGATGCCCTGTGTTTTATGAATGCGCCGAAACTTTCAAAGTTACTGATATTCCAAGTGAAGCAGTGGAAAAAGTAATATCTTATTTGAGGATTTCACATAAACCTCTACCTTATAAACTACACAGTGATTTGCTCAGGCCAGAAGATTATAAAACTTAGACCTTTAAAAATAAAAAAAGAGAGGGCCGGAGGGTTAGCTCAGTGGTTCCGGCGCCTGCCTTGCAAGCGCAAGGACCTCAGTTCGATCCCCGGTTACCACATATAATGCTGGGCGTGGTGGCTCACGCCTGTAATCCCAGCACTCGGGAGGCAGAGACAGGAGGATTGCTGAGTTCGCGGCGGCTTGCCTGGGCACCATAGTGAGCTCAGGGCCAGCCTGAACTACAAAGCGAGACCCTGTCTCCAAAAAAGCAAAAAAAAAAAAAAAAAAAAAAAAA
>PVIC010007007.1:0-52343 GCA_004025085.1 Thryonomys swinderianus
CCTTAACAGCTATTTTGCTAGGATAGTTTTCTATCCAAAATTACTATGGAGCAACACAATGCACTGTGAAGGAACTGATCAATATGAGAAAGCAGACAGGAGATATCAGCGAGATTTAAGTGATTCCTTGTGACTCAAGACTGATGCAAGTAGTAATAGGGGCGAGAGTTCGGGTGGATGTAGCAAAGAGGGCAATAGATTGGTTTAATGAAATGTCTTTCTCTTGCATTACTGATGAAACAGAAGGCGATTATCTGCTAGTACACACTTTATGTATTTTTTAGTTTCCTGATTCATAGAATAATAGTTTCTTGGTAAATGTGAAGTCACTAAAATTCTAATATCTGTGTCACTGGGCAAGTCCAATTTTATTTTCTAGGTGCTTAAGTATATTAATTCTTCAGAAGAACCATTATAATAACAATAGATTAAAAGTACACAAGATTCCTTCATCATATCACATGTGAGTTACTGCCTATCATCTATCAATCATCTATCTATCTATCTATCTATCTATCTATCTATCTACCTATCTACCATCATCATCATCTATCATCTGTTTTTTGTATCTGATTTTAAATGTATGCTTCATTAAAGTGGAGTTATGCAGTATTTTATCTTCTATAACTGGATTACTTCATTCAGCATATTTCACTTCAAATTTTTTCATATTGCAACATATGTAAGAATTTTCTCCACAAGGTTCAATAATTTTTAATTGTACCTATAAGGTCTGATCTAACTATATGATGAGTATTTAAATGCATTATTACAGTAAAAGATACATTGTCATTAATTTCTCTTAACATCTTACTTTGCTTCAAATTTAATTATGCCACAATTATTTGAATTTTCTGAAATACTTCTGGGAGTCTTCTTTCACGAATGTCTTTAAGGAGTGTGGTTTCATATATATATATATGGTACTATATATACTGTACTATATAGACTATATATACACTATCCTATACCATAATGTGTATGCTGCTATTAAGTGTCATAAGAGGAAAAAAGATTTGTGAAGTCATTATAATTGTTCTCTGTCCACGTTATTCACCAGATCTGGCACCATGTGATTTCTAGCTCTTTTCCCAGATCAAAATGATTATGAGAAGTGAATGTTTTAACTTGATTCTTGTTATCAAGGCAACCCTGGCAGTACAACTAAAGCCACTCAGAAAAGTGCACTTCCAGAACTGGTTCAGAAGTTGCAAGGATGAGGGGTTGAGTGTAGTCAAAATCAGTTAGAGAATGTTCAGGTTGATTAATGCCAATTTGTATGTTGTTATATTTTTTCATTAGAAATTCACTGTATTATGTGATCATATCTAGTATATAAACAGTTTTTTTGTGTGTGTGCATCTGGGTGTTTGCTTATTTTAAGTAATGCTGTTGTGGGGCCGGAGATTTAGCTCAGTGGTTCCCATGCCTGCCTGACAAATGCAAAATCCCTGATTCATGCCCAGTAACCACATACAGCAATACTGGGTGTGAAGACCCACACCACCAGTAATCAGGACCACATAACAAAGTGCTGGGTGTGGTGCTTGTGTTTTTAATACCAGCACTCAGGAGGCAGAGGCAGGAAGATTATTGAGTTCAAGGCCTGCTTGGGCTACAGAGTGAGCTCAGGGCTACACTGAACTACAAAATGAGACCCTGTCTCAAAAAAAAAATGCTGCTGTGAATATGGGTACAAAAATATTGGTTCACAACTACCTTGTGTTTAGGGGAATATAAACATAAAAGTAATATTTCTAGATTATACGGTAATTATATTTTAAAATATTTTTAATTAAACAAGAGTGATAATCTTGGCTCCCAGTATTTATTCATTCAATTCTATTTTACACATATATTATCTTCCATATTATTAGGTAATATTCAGTATCATGAAAAAATTACCCACTAGAGGACAGTGTTTATATATTAGTTGTGTTTGCCTTTATTCTATAAACTACACTTGTTTCTAAAGATTCTCATTATCATCCCTCTTATTTACTCCTTTAGTAAATTTGTTTAATACATTTATGATACAGTTAGACCTTTGGGTTACAAAACTTTTGATCTTTAAGATTCAGCATCTCTGTAGTATCAACAACTGCATGTTTGCCCTGGCTGCACATTCCTGCCTGTCAAAGGTATCCTGAGAATCAGCAAACTTAAAAACCAACAGTTTGAGTTAACTATTTACAATTTCAGATTAATAAATTATCTAAGATTACTTTTTAATCTATCCACTGAAATTTACTGAGCATCTGCAATATACTGTAAAAAAATATTTGGTACATTTTAGTATGAATGGCTCCAATACCATTATTATTATAATCTAATCATCACCTATCAATCAATATAAACCACGAGTATCATTGATGTTAATACAGTGGCTTAAAGACATTCTTATATCTCACTCAATAGGGTTTATAATCTGTTGTAATATAACCTCATAAGATATATTTTGATTTTAAAGTACATTGTATTACATCTTTTGTTTTGCTTTTGTAATAAAACTTGAGTGAAAAAAGGGCTGGAGATATGGAACTTATGATTATTTATGTTGCTAATAGATGAAACTGTGGATGTATCTGCCATAGAAAGATAAGCGAGACTCAAGCAAGGGAGACAACTCCAAAGATTTACAACTGAGGAGCAAATGGGATTGACAGAAGGGGCAGTGTGCTTGGGGGGTGGATAAGGCCACTCAGAAATGGAAGGCAGCCCAGTGATCACAGCAGAAAAGAGAGTGACCCAGTGTTACTAAAGGTCAAAACATATTCTGCAATGAATATATTAATGACTAGCCATGAGCAGATTCAGAAAGCTATAACGGGGTTTTGTATTTTAATGATGAATGTGGTAAACATGTATGGAGGGTCAAGACAGTGGTTGCAAGTGTTAAGGCACTAATTTGTGTTGTGTTTTTATACTCAAGTTTCCAAGATTCAGAATTTTTGTAATAATTCTTCCTCCTCCCCCTCTTCCTCCCTCTCTCTCTCTCTCTCTCTCTCTCTCTCTCTCTCTCTCTCTCTCTCTCTCTCTCTCTCTCTCTCTCTCTCTCTCTCCTGTGTTTATACTGTTTCTCCTGTTTTTGGTGCTCTGAGATTTTCACTTATGTCTGTAGACAGTAGAATTCTGGAAAAATAATTTCACAGAGATTTTAAGCACAGTTGAAGTTATGTAATTCCTTGCAAAAGTTGGACTTTATATCTATTGTGTTATCTTCATCACAGGGAAGATGCTTGTTTCACAGTTCTTATCCTCTGTAGTCAGCAGAAACTCCAGTTTGGTAAATGTCACTGCTATCCGGGGGGTTCAACACCACAAAGAGCAAAGAGTCTGTTGCTTCTTTGTGAAGTGACTGAGGAAAGAGTGTGAAAATATTTTGTTGAGTAGTCAGATTTGATGTTTAAAGCATTCTCTCAGAGTGTGTATAACATATATGTGTTTTCAAATCCCTGCCCCCTTGAGTGTAGTACCTTTATTACATATACTGTATAATCTACACCACTGATGTTTCTCTGAAAGAACAATACTTAGAAACTCATCACTGTATTTATTGTCATTACAGTGTTGAGATATTTTTCACAATATTATATGACTCCTCATTCCTCACAAAAAATTATATACTTTATTGCACATTCTGGAATAATTTTACATATTGAGTTTCTTATCACTGAGACACAGTACCTGACATCAACCACTCTAAGGAGAAAAGGTACACTTTGGCTCCCAGTACGTAGGGGTTTCAGTGCAGAGTCTGCTGGCTCTAAGCCAAAGTGGCATGGCAGAGGGGAATACTAGAAGAAAAAGACCTAATGGCTTGAGAGACAGGAAAGGGAAGAGAGAGAGAAAGAGACAGATACAGAGACATAAAGATGCACAGTCACACACACACACACACACACACACACACATGCACAGATACACAGAGAGACAGAAACAGAGTCAGGGAGGGACAGAAATTAAACAGGCAGACAAAGCTATCAAGGGAGGAGGTAGAGAGATAGACCTTCTTAGGTCAAGGCCTCCAGTAACCCAGCTCCTCCAACCAGGATTTAGCTCCCAACATCATATTACCTTTGAACTCATGGTGGACTAAGTCACTTGTAAGTAGCATGCCCCTGTGATCCCATTATCTCTCTGTAGCCACATCTGAGAGTGCATGAGGCTTTATTGGAGCATCTAGATATAAACAGTAATGCATACTTAGAATCAGTTTGATTCCACCTTTGGAACTCTGGATCACAACTGATGATTCTTTATATCACTGGTTGCTATAACTTTAAGAGCAAACATGTATTTAAAATCTAGCAATTTTATTTTATTTTGTTTTTTGTTTTTTTGAGACAGGGTCACACTTTGTATTTCAGACTGGCCCTGAGCTCTCTATGTAGCCCAGGCAAGCCTTGAACTCAGCAATCCTTCTGCCTCTATATGTGATTACCAGGGATTGAACTAGGGACCTTGTGCTTGCTAGGCAGACTCTGGAAACACTGAGCTAAATCTCTGGCCCCAAACTCTAGCAAATTTATATTGACTTCTGACCATATTTTGTGAACTGAGTATTGATTTTGTATGCTCTGGTTGTATATTTAGTTTTATTTGACCATTTATTTTTTGTTTCAGATTTTTTTTAATTGCGTTTTGCTTCTTTTTTTAACCTAAAATAAATTAAATCTGATGGTATTTATATTCTTGAAAGATACATGAAATATATGTTTTGGATTAAGAAATGAAGTATTTAGTAGAATAATAGAGTGACCATTCTTTTTGATCAATGTATATTCTCCAATGTTTACATGTCATATGGTAACTTCTGATGATTTATTTTCCCCAGTATTTATATCCAACACATGCACTATTCCTAACTTGTACTTTTACACAACACACATGAACACTCTGTAAAATATTGTCAAACTTTCAAAATTTTAATGTGCCTGTGAATATTCATTGTGACCAATTTTCTTCCTCCAAAGATAATCTTAGTGGTAACATGTGTGTTCCACTTTTAACTCAAATGCCAACTAGGTTCCTGATTTGGAACAACAATATTAAAATGAAAATGCTCCATGGGCCGGAGGGTTGGCTCAGTGGTTCCGGCGCCTGCCTCGCAAGCGCAAGGTCCTGAGTTCGATCCCCGGTAACCACATATAATGCTGGGCGTGGAGACACGCCCATCAACAATCAACACTGGATACCACAATGCCGGGCATGGTGGCTCACGCCTGTAATCCCAGCACTCGGGAGGCAGAGACAGGAGGATTGCTGAGTTCGCAGCGGCTTGCCTGGGCACCATAGTGA
Source organism: Thryonomys swinderianus (assembly GCA_004025085.1). Lineage (NCBI taxonomy): Eukaryota > Metazoa > Chordata > Mammalia > Rodentia > Thryonomyidae > Thryonomys > Thryonomys swinderianus. The sequence continues at coordinate 5,302 of PVIC010007007.1, forward strand.
GCTCAGGGCCAGCCTGAACTACAAAGCGAGACCCTGTCTTAAAAAAAAAAAAAAAAAAAGGCAAAAATGCTCCAAGAACCCAAAAGATTAGAAAAATGATAAAGGCAGTTGGTAGCTTTTTAGTACTTCACTGAAAGAACACTGAACTCTATAGCTTTTGGATTGTGTTGTCCAATGCAAAGCAGATACAGAGGAGATCTGTTATTTGCTTTTAGTTGTCATGTATGTAAATAAAATTGAGCTTCATTGCTTCAATTAACATGTTGATGAGTTTATTTAAGATTTTTATGAAGTATTTTTGTAGCAACTAGTGTATTTAAAATAGTAAAGTTTATTCTAAAAATGATCTATTGGAAAAATAATCTTAACATGGGAAGATATAACCTTTAGATTTCTTATTTTCATCAGTGTTTTGGGACAATGTTAGATACTGTGTCATCAATGGATTGATCCAATTAACAAGTAATACTCAAGTGACCCCAAGTAATCCATTATTTTTTCAGAAAATATCTTTTTAGATTTTCAGGCTGTAAGTATGATTTATTTTCCAGCTGAAAACAAATATTTATCAAAGTTAAAAATTTATCTCGTTAATAGAGTCCATAATACCCCCTAGGATAATTAGATACATTCATAGTATGGAAACAAGAACACACATCAAGTAGATAATTTCTCATACATTTTAAACCGAGGTTCTCCACTTTTGCCCTGTCATTATTTTTCACACAATATGATCCACCCCATGGCAGAATTTTTGAATATAAACATAACTTTAAGTAGGAGCCACTAATGAAGGAGCATGGTTGGTGTTATCTAATACAAGGGCTGCATAAATCATATTCTTTAAATGCAAAACCAGAATGAGCTACCCTGTTTGTTACTTAAGAGTTATAGTGATCCATATAATAGTATGTCCCAAACTAATGACATAAAGCAGATTTTTATTCTACTGAAACTTTCTAAACCATGCAACAAATATGAATGAATGTATAATTTTTAAATATCCTTGAGATGGTTTCTAATCAACTCCATAATTTGGGACATCATATCCATAGCAATTCTATCAAGCAAGGACAGCATTTTAATTGAGCATTTTTTTTCAAAATAATTCATACATTGAATATTTTTATAATAGTCTCATGTGATACTGTATATAATCATGTCTCCATCGCTGCTTTCCTTACAGTTGTGCCACAAAACAAAATCTTCAGATAGATTTCACTAAACACAGATAAATCATGATAATTGTAAAGCCAACTAGATAATTTATGATAAAACTAAATTGATATTCTGGTTGCGGGGTGTGGTGGCTCACGCCTGTAATCCCAGCACTTGGGAGGAAGAGGCAGGAGGACTGCTGAATTCAAGGCTTGCCTGGGCTACATAGTGAGCTCAGGGCTAGCCTGGACTACAGAGTGAGACCCTGCCTCAAAATGAATGAATGAAATTTATATTCTGGTAATTCAAGAGTGAAGATCTAGTCAGAAAAACTAATAAACTATGACTTTCTAGTTTCCTCTAGATTTAAATTAACTGAGAAAAATTAAAGGATCCTGGCTCTTTAGGGGAAGGGCAAGGAGTGGGCTGTGTGTGTGTGTGTGTGTGTGTGTGTGTGTGTGTGTGTGTGTGTGGAGATAGATTTTAAACTGTCCTTTCACACCACATAAATTCTGAATATGAATATCCTGCTAATGCCAGCAAACGAGTCTCTAGCATTTGACATATGTTATTTGGGTCCCCTTTATTTCACTGAATTATGAAACTCTTACAACCCAGTTATTGGACCTCTTTGCTAGAGGAATTGATTTGGCCTTCTCTCAGTCATTTTACACTTCTGAGATTCACAAGGGATAATATAACCAAGAATAAGGTGGACATTAGTTTTGAGAAAGAATTTCTAGAAGCAAAAGCTTGAATTTAGAGCTCTGCTGTCATCTAAATCTTAGTTTTTAATTTGTTTCCATTAATAACCTGATAGATTTAAATTATAGGATCTTTAAATTGTCAAGCTAACAAACTTTCCTTCCAATGAATGAAGTTATTTTCCTGTCCAATCACTTTCAGATGTAATGATTGTATTTTGGTTTGAATTTTTCATTTTTACTTCTTACATTTCACAGAAGAGTGCTAATTAGAGAGGTCACCTCCATGATACTAAGTACATGAACATTTTCTTCTATTATTTTCTTACTGAACAGAAGAGCTAAATTGCATCATCAATTTTAAGGTATAATTATTGTCAAATCGATTTCTACTAGAATTATATATGACAAAATGTAGAAGAAATTAGTAGACCTCCATAAACTTTGACAAATGTTGCAATTTATTATACATTGTCAAACTGTTCAAACTGTCCACTATCTTTAAATTGACTGGTGGGCAGCTTGTGGTTTTATGTATTCAAAATTAATTTTAAATATTAAAGCTAAGATTATAAACCAAAGACATATAAATTATGTAAAAGCACACACTATCCACTTACTTTATTTTCCAGAAAAAAATAAAGGATGTAGACATTCAAATTGTTTCAAGATTTCACAGATAACCCCAGAGAGAGACAAAATGCTACTGAGTTACTAGGAAAACATCAGCTCTTAGTACACTTACTAGGTATATTAAATGATAGGATAATACTTATATTTCTTTAACACAGTATGGTAAACATGTCAATATTGTACATATATCATCTCATTTCATATTATAATTCTACTATAAAACATATATATGTATTATATGTGTGTATGTATGTATGTATGTACTTACTTTCTAAGTAATAAAAAATGAGACCTAAGAAAGTATTTTGGTGGTTTTTGTTGTTTTTGCTTTTGTTTTTAAACTCTTTTTAGGTAGGGTCATGCTTTGTAGTTCAGGCTGGCCCTGAGCTAGCTAGGTAGCCCAGGCAAACCTGGAACTCGGCAGTCCTCCTGCCTCTACCTCCTGAGTGCTAGGATTACAAGTGTGAGCCACCACACCCAGCGCTGTGGTTTGTGGTACTGTTTGCTGGTGGGTGTGAGTCACCACACCTGGTATTGTTTTATGTGATTACTGGGGATCTAAACAGGGACTATTGGCTTGCTAGGCCAGAACCACTTAGCTGAATGTACTTTAAGGCCTGAATGTACTTTAAGCCTTTTGTGTTTCTTCAATTGTAAATGATTATCAACTTTCACTTTAGGTCTATATTTTTTTCTTTTGAATTTCAGAACTATCCAGTTCATCATATCCTTTTTGGTAGAAAACAATTTAAAATTACATTACCAGAAAACATATGGTAAACACAAACTATATGCAAACAGGGATGCAGAAGGTTTACCTTGTATGCAATATATAAAGTTGTGCTTAGACTCTCACATATAGGAAGGGGGAACTTAAGGTAAAATATATTTCAGATATATGTAAAGAAAATCTTCATTTATTTTTTACAGAAAAACTATATATAAAATGCAAACAAAATAATATTTGCTGCTTATCAGAGCTTTTATTCTACATACTGTATAAACATAAATTATATTAGTCTTCATAAGTATGAAGAATTACAAAATATCATTGATATCTTAAGTTTTTCACAGATAAAGATAAAAGTGAGTAAATGTTAAATTGTCCACATCCTTATTTGTAGAAAAATGGACGAATGGAAGTAGTTATATCTCAGAGTTCTAGCCACTAATAATCCCTCTTAATTCAGAATCTCACCATACTTAACAAAGCAATTTTTTGATAGATAAATATTACCAATGTGGCCAGGTAAATGCTATGGCTTAGAGCTATAGTAAAAAAAAAAAAAGCCTCACAAAATCTTTAAGAGTTTTGGTATTATTTATTATGCACATATTAAACATGCAAAAAATATTAATATTTTAAATACAGAATGAATTATAATGTTAAAAAGGTTTATATCCAGTTGAGTAGATACATGCAAACATTGACGCAAAGTAAGCTATTTCGTATGTCAAAGCATTCTTGTATTTATATATATATATGCACACACATACAAATGCACACACACACATCTTATTTAATGATCAAATCTGGTACTCAAAGTAACAAAGGGACATATTAAAACCCCCAACCACTGTTAGTATGCAGGAAATTGTGATATTTCTGGCATGTAGAGGAAGCTGTATACTATTCCTTTCAAACTAATAGAGATCTATTATTATTATTATTATTATTATTATTTAAAATTCATTGTCTTGGAATTCAAGCAGAATGTATGTGTTGCATTATTAAAACAAAATTCAAGTTTACTTCAGTGGCAAGGAGCTCATTTGCATTTCTTTGTAAATATTTAAATTTGGCTTAAAATTACATATGCATGAAATCTAATTAATACAATATAAAGTAGAAAATAATTTCAAATTTTATATTTTTTCTAAATTGGGGCTAGTTCACTTCTGTTCCCATTCCAAATTATTCTAGATTACCTATTCTTTTCTGTTTATTTTCACACTTTTACTGAAATTATCCATTTTTCTGAAAACATAAATTCTGCACTAAATGCATTGCTTGACACTACATTTCAACTTCTAAACAGTTTCTGAACAGTTTTTGTAAGTTTTTTTTAACAGTACTCAGTATTAGAGATTAGCAGTGCATGTTGTGGATGTTTGCATAACACATACAGATAAAAATGGGTTGGCTCATCCTATATCAACTTCTGTTCATTTCTTCCATGAATATATTATAATATTTAAAAATATTTATCAGAGTTTTTCCACAGGCTTAAATAAAACCAGAAAGGAAATAGAATATAGACAGAAAGGAGACACATTATCATTGGGTTAATGATTTTATTCTCAGAAGAGCGGGAGGGGGGGAATACATTATGTGATCACTCCCATCAGTTTTTTTCATAGCTTTAAGACCTTCTTATTGCAAATATTTCCCTAAAAGAGTGAAACTCATAACACATTATTGCTTTATGTTTGTCTGACACATCACTGTTTTAGAAAAGTATGCATGACTATATTTCATGTTTTTGTAACACAACTTACATGGTTAGTAAAACTTATAAAAGCCTGATATTTATCAAAGTATAACTGAAATTAGACTTTTCTAAAATCATGGTTACATTTAAGTGCATCACTCACAATGCCATAGGAAATTTGGATCTCTTATCCTGGATCTTATATTCATATTAATAAGTTATACAAATAACTTTTGGGGAGGAAAAGAAGACCAGAGTATTGGGACATTTTCCATCATGAAGACCCTATGTTATGTATAGGTATGCTGCTTTTTGTCTTGCTGCACTTATAGCTTACTGAGTCCATGAAAATTTTAACACTCAAACAAATATAGCATGGGAATTATATGTATTTTAGATTATGTTTATCTTGAATATAGACCAGAGATAGAAGTCTCAGATTGCATTTTTTGCAAAACTTTTGACTTCCAAATTACTTAGGTTTGCATCAGATTTCCCCTTCCTTTATTGATTTTTTTCTCAATAAAAATAATCCCTTTTTATTCTAAGATCATGAGTACAAATAGCACCAGGCCTTGAGGGTTAGTGAGGTGTATCCACCCAAGACTATAAATTGTCTTTGTCTGTGTGTGATTGACTTTAAAGCTAAGTAAACCCAGTGAGTTTTGTTTCTTTATCATTATTCAGCCTCTTATTGAAATTATATTCTATTCATTCTTGCCTAAAATAACTTCAGATCTTGCTGATTCCCCCATAAGCTTCCTCAAAAACAATTAAAATTATTATTTACAAATGAATAGTCATGACTTATTGAAAAACCCTATGTGTTCTGTGATTTCCATATGTGAATGTAACTGTAAAAATTGTAAATAAGTGCAGCAATTCTTAATCCATTCCACACTGAATAAAAAGCATCAGAGCCAATTCCTTCTAGAAGCGTGAACATAATAAAATGAAAGAGTCTGTCTTATTTTACATCAAGGACTGTATACATCTTTTTATCAATATTCAATAACTAAATTCCTGAAATAATTTATTAGTTTATTTTAGGATTACTGTGAGATTATCAAATGTTTATAATGTCCTTCTGGATAATTGCAAAATTTATTTTTCTAACATGTGAAGAGTTTACACAGCTAAGTTTAACCTGTTTCTCACACGTTCCTAATTTATTTGATTCTGTATATTTAAAAATATGGCCATGATTCACCTATTAGCTAGTAACAAAAGTGAAAATTTGTCTTTTTTTTTTTACACAAGGTACCCAATATTTCAATATATATGTTATTCTTTTTAAAATATTAATAGAATGAAAGTGAAATATAACTAACTTTTGTCAAAAAAGAATCGACTACCTTAAAAGTTATGTAAAAGAAACCTTTACATAATTAATAGTTTTAATTTCTAATGAATGATTTTTTAAAAATGAATTATTTATTGGTACTTTTTTTTTCTTTTGAGACAGAGTCTCGCTTTGTAGTTCAGGCTGGCTCTGAGCTCACTATGTAGCCTAGGCAAGCCTCAAACTCAACAATCTTTCTGCCTCGTGGTATGTGGTATTGATGGCTGGTGGGCGTGAGTCACCACGCCCAGCATTGTATGTGGTTAAAGGGATCGAACTCAGGGCCTTGCGCTTGCGAGCCAGGCGCTGAATCCACTGAGCTAACCCTCCGGCCAATATTGGTACATTTTATATACAGCTCACAATCACACTCAACAGTGGGAAATTTGTACCAGTATATTGACATGAGTTAATTCTCAATTAATCCAGATCCCTACCCACCCTACATCCCCTCACTCCCTATAAACATACTTTCTTTTTAAATCATATTTGTTCTTCCCCCTCATTACTTTCTCCTACCACATTCCCTTTGAATATTTCCTATTTCACAAAATCTATCATACATTCTAGAACTCAATTTACATTTATAGGTTCTCATACCATAGAAAAGATGTGGTCTTTACATATCTGTGACCTATTTATTTCACTTATGAGTATGTCCTCAAGGTATGTCCATTTGAGTATAAATGACTCAAATTTACATTTTTTTTTCTGCTGTACCGGGGATTGAACTCAGGTCTTTGTGCTTCCCTGTGTGGTACCACTTGATCTAAATACCCAGCCCTTGAACTTAGGTCTTTGTGCTTCCCTATGTGGTACCACTTGATCTAAATACCCAGCCCAAATTTATCATTTTTATGATAGAATGAAACTATATATATATATATATATATATATATATATATATCTCCACATCTTTATCTAGTATGAACATGGGTATACATATGTCTCTGTGATATGTTTCTTTTATTCCCTTTGTGTATATTCCTAGCAGGAGTATAGCAGGGTCAAATGGGACCTCTAATCCTAGTTTTCTGAGGAATCTCCACATTGATCTCCACAATGGTTGCACAAGTCTACATTTCCACCAACAGTAGAGGAGGGTTCCTTCCTCCATGCAACCTCACCAGCACTTATTGCTGGTTAATTTCTCAATAGCAGTTATTCTTTGTTGAGTGAGATGAAATCTCAGTGTTGTTTTCATCTGCATCTCTCAAATAACCAGTAATGTTGAGCATTTCTCCCTATGCTTCTTGACTACTTTTACTTATTCCTCTGAGAAGTGTCTGTTCATTTCAGATGCTCAGTTTTGCATTGGGTCTTTAAATTTTGGGAATGACCTTTACATAGATAGATAGATGATAGATAGATAGATAGATAAATAGATAGATAGATAGATAGATGATAGTAGATAGATGATAGATGATAGATTGATAGATTGATAGATCGATAGATCAATAGATAGATAGATATAGATAGATAGATAGATGATAGTAGATAGATGATAGATTGATAGATAGATTATATATATATATATATATATATATATATATATATATATATATATCCCCAAATCTCTGCCCTCCCTCTTTCTTCATTCTGGAATAACTTATTTGAGCATTGAAGTTCTTAAAACCCAGTGTTCATGTCATTTTTCTACAAACACAAAATAAAATGAGGTGTTTTATGAATTTAAGATACCATGTGATTTGTTCCAAATATGCAATGTTGAAAGAGAAAAGATGAGTTGGAGTAGCTATTATCTTAGAAGAGCCTTTAAGGAGAAGAATAGTGAAATGATGCTGTGGCCTCAGGTCTGAATCCACATGCTTTATGATAAGGTGCAGCCTTCTGAGCTCGGCACGACAGCTGCTCAAACAGAAGAGGAAAGGTGCCAGGCCAGACGGCTTCCATCAAGACGATTCTTACCTGCAGTGACCCACTGGCATTGCGTTCTGAAGCTTCATTTATTATCATTTCATCTTTTATTTAACATTTCAACTATATAGTTTCTGTCATGCCCTTATTTCTGTTATACAGATTAATAAAAATGCATGGGACACCACATTTAAAAACTATCTCTGCCATAACAGGAAGCAAGAAAATAATTGTGACTTCTCTGAAAGGAAGATATTTTCAGCACAAACCTGAGTGGATGATAAATAGAAAAATTCGATTTTAGATAAAATATAAATTACTATAAATGATTACCTTATAATCAAATATTAAAATTTGACATGAATGAGAATAAGTCTAAACATAAAATTTGTCAAATATATAAACATAGATAACAGATAACTATTTTTTATAAAGTAACCACTCCAGTAATGAAAAACAATGAAAATAGAAATAATTGAACATTTTATGCAGTTTGTCTGACAGAGATTCAAACATAGCAAGAATATGAGAAGGGAGAAGGGAGACAACATTCATTGTGAATCGAGGGATTCAGAAAAAGTACAGCCTAGAGCTTTATCAAGAACTTCGGGATCAGGTAGGATGCCTGTAGCAATATACACAGATATTTAGAATCACCATACTTTTGCTTTTAAAGGCAAAAGAAAAAGTTGAAAAAGTTCAAGAAAATATTATTTTACATTATTTTGCTTACATTGAAATGTTTATTTAACATAATCTATACAAACAACATTCAAGGAATTTTGCATTAAAGTCTATTCAGAACTATACAAGCAGGTTTGAGAATGTAGCTCAGTGGTAGAGCACTTGTATACCATGTGCAAATTCAAGACTGAAAAAATAACCAAGATCATTATATTCCTTAGATTAATGAAATAAAATTCATTTAAATTTCCATACATGGTATAATTTCATGGTTAATTTGGTTAATTTCTATATAATACAATTTTGAAATATCTTCATTGTATTTCTATATTTCTACATTTTCAAAATATATATTATATTCCTAACTAAAAATATTTTCATACAATAATATAAAATTTTTGCCATATCATTTGCCAATACCTGCTGTAGATAATATGTGTATTTTTTTTTTAGTTCCTTTTTTCAGACATGTTTCAAGTGAATTTTTAGCCCTGGAAGTAATTGTGTGATGTAAGCTCATAAAGACTATACCAAGTATGTAACTTAGGTATATTAATTTCTAAATTATTTGATAGAAATTTTATAAAAATTTACTTAGACTATATGTACATTATAAAACCATTGACTCACATAGAAATATGAAGAACCATTAAAATTTTTGAAAACGATTTACCATAATTTAATGACACAAATACTTTTGCATTTTATTAGTCACAAGAAAATCTGAATGATTTATTTAACTATCATTCAAATAAATGTGAGGAGATTTTGCGTATAGAGCTGAGTCACAAGATCCATCTTCCATAATGTGGTTTTCTTGCATTATGAATAACTTAGAAAAATTAATTAACTTTTCATTTGGTCTTTTAAATGTATTATTACAGAATCCAATATATGCCACATTCACTTATTGTTCAAAATTATGGAAAATAATATATAATAATTTTGTCAAAAATTATCTTGCATCTTTGAAACTGTTGTTTTCAAATTTATCTCTAACAAATTGAGAGTAAAGTCAAGGAACTACCATTCTAAACAGCCAAACTTTAGCCATCATACCAGAGAGTTGGACATTTTTTTTTTTTTTTTTTGAGACAGGGTCTCAGTTTGTAGGCTGGCCCTGAGCTTACTGTGTAGCCCAGGGAAGCCTTGAACTCACAGCACTCCTCCTGCCTCTGCCTTCCAAGTACTGGGATTACAGGCATGAGCCACCATGCCTTGCACTGTGGTGTATGGTCACCACGGATCAAACTCTGGACCTTGTGCTTGTAAGACAGATGCCAGAACCACTGAGCTAAATCTCTGCCCCAAACTGGCCATTATTCTTGAAAAGGCCCAGCTGTAATGAACAGAAATTGTTGCACGTCAGTAAAAAAGCCCAAGTGACCTGTTCACAAATGAAAAACAGAATGTTTTACCTTCATTTCTTAAGTTTAAAAGTGGTTTGTTACAGACCAATAAGTAGCTGGTATATCTGTATTAAATTAAATATATTTTTATGCATTAAATTGTCATTTCTAATTCTCTTTCCAGTTTTCATTCAGCTCAGCTCCATGTTCTATAATTACTGAGTATCTGTTTTTAGATTAATCCTTTAATAAACTTTTAAATCTCATTTTTAATCTATAATATATTTAAGGCTACAAACTATAGCTATGTATTTATGCTACTACATAACAAAAACATAAAACAAGTGAAGATAATATTTGCCTGATGAAAACTATAATAAAATATAGATAATAATTCACTGTTCAGAAATAAATCAAACAAAGTTAAAGTATACACCTCATTCCCTGTACTGTGAACTAGGATTTTTATAGGTGCAAGAAAGAAATACTGATACTCTCTTTTGTGCTCTCAATTGTTTCCTGCTGTTATCAATTACGTCCTCACTTCTTAGCTCAAGAAGGTCTTTTATTAAACAATGAGCTGCAAGTTCTGATTTCTATTCAGGAGGTGAAATCATCCAGCTTTTTTGCAGCTGGGCATTTTCAAGCATCCTTCTCAACTCACAGATTATAGGATGGCTAAAGGCTGTCCAGAGCGGTATTTTCTTGAATTTACTTTTAGCTCATTAGGATTAAATCTCAGCTACCACATCATGGTGTTACTGTACAGATTTTTGACCCTGAAAAACTAGATTGATGGCAAAACAAGTAAATTATGTGGAAATGGAAGTTGTCTCTTTTTTTTTTTTTACCATTTCATAACATTAGAGTAAAATATCTTTTAAAAACTTTACTACCTTAACAACTTAATTACTAGATATGACCTTATTAGGTTTATTGAGTGGAAGCAATCAAACCAGATTAAGGATTGAACTGGTTCTTACAGTGTCATTTTTTTAGAAAAAGCTTTTATGAGTAGGAGATTCCTTTCTTCCAAGTTTACCTTTGGAAAGGGAATTGTAGAAGCAATGACTTCAGGAAAGAATAATCAAACCTTATGTTTGGAGTGAGTGGTGGAGTTTTCATGTATTTAAAAATGGTGGTTTCTTATCACAGCACTAAACCCTCATAATCTGTCATAGGACTGCCATAGTAAGCATTATAGTAATTTATGTGGCTTCAAGTGCTTAGTAAAATCTCATCAAAATGTAAATGTATTATTTGAGAAAGATAACAGATTGAGTCACGGTGCATATTAATAACTTAACATGTATTATAGTACGAAGACGTTCTCATAATTGATCTGTTGGCATAGCTCTTAGAAAATGTATTCACTTGCATTTTTAATAATAGGTTTCTCAAAGTTAAGCCTTTATCTCCATTTTCTCCATACTTTTTGCTTCCAGAATACTTCTCTTAATAAATGGGATTACCACCCACTTGCCTATTTTCTTGGAAAAGAAATTGAGGGTCTTCTTTCTTTCCTTCATCTTTTCAATATCTCGTATGTAACCCAACAGCAAGTCCTTTGGACTGTTTTCTTGATAATAACTTCAGGAAAATCTTTCAATAGCTTGCTGTGCAAAAGTAATACAATTGATATTTGTGTTTACTTTTCTCTGCTTGCAATCCTCTTTTTGCTTCACATCCTTCTCTCACACTAATATTTTTCTTTTATACATCATAAAGTCACCTCCTGTATAAGCCTTCTGATTTGCTCTCTGGCCATCTGACAAATATTGTTCGGCAGCTTTGTGCCTCTTTCTTGTCGTTCGTGTTTCCGCAAGGTCTCCTTCCCTGAAGGCGATTCCCGGCAATGCTAGCCACAGCAGCTCCCAGAACACCACATGCCTCACCCTACAGTTTTTTTTTTTTGATAGAACATGGTCAGATATTTTGCTTTTGTGTCTATATCCTTTCCATCTTACTCTATAAAACATATCCAATTAGTTATGTACATTGTTCACTTATTTTTCCCAATTTATAAAGTGCTCATGTAGAGGACAATGTGTAACTCTGGATCTGCTCAATACTGAATACAGTGAGCTCCTCTTGCACAAAATCAAATATTGAATTCTAAGGAACAGTGGAGGTTAAGAGTAGGAAAAAAAAAAACTGACAGGGATAATTCCTGAGAGACAGAGGGTGAGTTTCCATAGACCCCATTTCTCTCAGAATGTTTTATAGAGCAAGTTCACATGGTGGCTTCAAAATCACAAGCTGGGATCATCAGGGGTCAAAATTATGATCAACAAATAAAATTGCAAATTTAGTCACTTAGCTAATATTGACTGAAGAGGGAGTCAGGTCACACAGCAAGGGCATATGGAAATAATAAAGACCTGTTAGGAAGGTTGGGAGGTCCTGGTTACCAACCTGGGTGATTGATTTCTATGTAGGCTTTATTGGAGCAGGGATTCTATTTATAATATAATCTAAACTTATTGATTATCCCTCAGGGAAGCAAATAGGCCTGGTCATTCCACCCTTATCTTAAAGTCTATTTTTAACAGATGCACTTTAAACCATAGTTGTACTGTGGTCTCATCTCCTGCCCTGAATTCCTTGGGGGCCTATCCTTAACTGCGGATATATATCTATCTAATTTAGCTGTCTGTAATAATCTCACCTTAAAATGTTGTAAATAAGTTACTTAGAACAGCATGTCAAAATAATGTTAATACATTTACTCCTATCAACAATCTATAGGAACATAGTTAACACAATGTATCCATTATATTCAATATCAAATTATAAAAAATGTTATCCACTATAGGAATTAAACAAACACACACAGAGAAACACTCATGTGCACATGTCCTGAATAAAGCAAAATCCAGATGACAGGAGAATATTTCTTCAAATTATTTATGTTATTTAACATATTTATTATATTTGAACAAGAAAAAAGGTAATATTTATTAGTGTAACCTAATATATATGAAAAATTTTAGCTATTTTTAAAATTTTAGCTATTTTATTATTTTGTGTTACTGGGGATCAAACTGGACCCTTGTGCTTCCCCTGACCCCTAGCTATTTTTTATATTTCCATTTTAGTAATATATTCATACAAATTAAAGTGAACAGAAATCTTATTCATTTATAAATCCCAATACATCAAGAGATTAGGAAAATGTAGTCATTTTTCACAGTAGCTAAGTGATACAATCAGACATCCATTGTACAAGGATATAAATGAGGTAGCGAGTGTGACTAAGAAGGATAGATTTCATTTCAGGAAACAAAGACATTTATATGTAATATAATGTGGCTTCAAAGACTAATTTGTTAGTATTAATTTTTTGTTTTTCAAATCCGTCAGAATTCATTTTTATCTTTAGTTAATTATATTGGCTCATTTTGGATGTATGTAATGATTGAATTCATCACATGAATTTGTACTTGTACATGGTATATCCTGATTCATCTTTTTTCTCATTCCTTCCCTGCTTTCAAATCATCCCCCTCCTTATTTATAAAAGTTTTTTCCATTTTTTTTTTTGAGACAGGGTCTCGCTTTGTGGTCCAGGCTGGCCCTGAGCTCACTATGTAGCCCAGGCAAGCCTCAAACTCAGCAATCCTACTGTCTCTGCCTCCCGAGTGCTGGGATTACAGACACGAGCCACCACACCTGGCTTGTTTCCATTTTTTACTTCTGTTTACTTTTTCCCTCTTCCCTCTCCCTACCTCCATAGTTCGTCTTCCCATTTTAACATGTTCTTCCTATTTTACAATATATATTATACATTTTGGTCTCAATTTACTTTTTTTTCTTAGACTAGAGAAACAATGTGATGTTTATACATATTCATATGATTTATTTCACTTAAGGGTATTGTCTTAAGGTGCACAATTTACCTAGCTATATCTTACTTATCCTGTTTTATGGCAGAGTATTATTCATCATATAAAAATTGTCTTGATTCATCATCCATGATGGGCATGTTAGCCATTTCCAAGATTTAGCCATTACCAACTGGGCTGCTGTAAACTGTTTGCATATATGTCACTGTGGTGTGATGTTTTTAATTATTTTGGACAGACACCGGGTGGGCCAAGTGGAACCTTTAGTTTTAGTTTTTTGGGAACTCTCAATGCTGACTTGCATAGTGGTTTTACCATTCTCATCTCTCACCAAGAGTGGAGAAGGGTTCCTTTCTCCTCAGCCCTGCCACCATTTTTTGTTGGATCATTCCTTGATAATAGCCATTCTTCCTAAAGTGAGATGGAATATCAGTATTGTTTTATTTGCATGTTCATAATGACTAATGATGTTGAACATATTTATGTATTTTTATCATATCTACTTCATCATCTGAGAAGTGTTTATTCATTCAGATGTCTATTTTTAGATTGAACTTTTAAATTTGGGAGGTTCTGATATTTGGAGGTTTTTATATATTTTATGTATAAATATTTTTCTGAGAGAGCTAGCACAATTATTTCCAACACTGTGGATTTTCTCATCACCCTATTACTGATTTGTTTTACTGTGCAACATCTTTCTAATAAGATTCTAGTTGTTGATTCTTTGTGATATTTCCCATGGTATCAGGGTTTTGTTCTTAAAGTCTTCATCTAACTTATATCCTCAAGAGTTTTACCTATTCTATCTTCCAGCAGGCATAGTGTTCCTGATGTAATATTTATACTTTGGTCCAGTTTAATTTTAGTTTGGTGAATTGTGAGAGATATGAGTCTAGCTTTAATTTTCAATATGGAAAAAGTTTTACCAGCACCATTTATTAAAAAGGCTCTGTTTTCTCCAGTGAAAATGTTTGGCCCTTTGCTACATATAAGGTGGATAAGTATGTTGAAGTTGTTTCTGCATCTTCTAATCAGTTCCATTGATCCTCAAGGTTTTGTGTGTGTGTGTGTGTGTGTGTGTGTGTATGTATGTGGTGTGTGTGTTCCAGTACCATGCTGTTTTTATCATGGTAGCTCTTTAGTATGACTTCAACTCAGTGATTATGACACCCCCTGCCTTGTCCTTGTTGCCCAGAGTTGCTGTTAGTATTCTGTGTCTCTTCTGGTTCCAAACAGATTTTGAGACATTTTTTCTAATTCTGTGAGATATGCTACAGGGACTTTAACTGACATTGCAAAATCAGTATATAACAATCTTGAAAATATGACTCTGTTCTAGTCTGTCTTTAGACACAACATGGACATAAATCATTAAAATGTAATGCAAATATATTCAAAGATGGATTATGCATATATTAGTATGAAAGCATAGAGCAGAAGGTACTCAATGCTTGAAATTCAGTTGCGAAAGGAAGGTAAGCAATCAAGAAAACCACATTGAGAAAGGCATTCCCAAGCTGAGTCCAAAAGTTGAATTAGTCCTAGAGGTGATTTCAGGAAGGCTGGGGGAGAGGGAATGATTCTAAGTAGGAGCTACTGTGGTAAGCAAAATGCACACAACAGAGAGATGAAGAAACAAAATGATTTAGGATTATAATTAGATAATCTTTTATTTGCTTTGTTCATTGGTCATCCATTCCCTCAACAAATAGTTCAGTGCCATAGACATACCTCACAGTAAATTCCAAAATAGAGAGCTTCAGCTTCATATTCTATGTAGAAAAATAGATTTTATGAGCAACTATTTTTAAGAATATGTTACTCTGGTATTTTTTAAGAGAAAAGGGAAATGTTTAAGATCACCAGCAGTGAGGGTGCTGAACTAAGCCAGAGAACATTGATAATGGCCTGTGTTACAGCAGTGGTGAAACAGGATGAGATGGACTAAAGAAATATTGAAGGCAAAACATTAGCACATTTTCAAGAGAGAGAAAAGTAATTCTCAGTAGTATGAAGTGAGCAAGCGAGTTTATTAACCTTTGCCTTCTATCAGTTCCTTAATGGTATGACAGGCAAAGGTTATACAAAATGGGGTGATCTGTCAAGTCTTGGTGCTTCCACTGAACTCTCAAAGAGAAGGAGAAAGTCTGCTTTTCTCGCCCTTTTCCACACGGGCCGGTCGTGCTCTTCTCTCAGAGCCCTGGCAGACCTGCTCTCCGGAAAGAGGAGCTGCTGGGACACGAGGGCTCGGGGCACTTGACGATGAGACACTGCAGCTGAGAAGAGGACAGGTAAGAGCTCTGGGCCCAATGCAACCATGGCCCTTCTCTTCCCCGTCACGACAGAGAGGAGCTGGGTGAGCAGTTCGCGTCAGCACAGCTTGTATTCTTTACAGACATAGTATGATACACATACGTGATGAATATTTCAATTTTAAGAATTAGAGCAAAAGGCACGCTGTTATTAATTCCTCTTAGAATACTTGTACCCACATGTATCCTATCAGTCTTGCCACCTTCAGAACCAGTTATGGAAGTCTTTCTTGTAAGTGTCTTCGATGTCCTGAATCAATTTATAACATTCACCTTCATAATCATTTTAACTGCCAAAAAAATCAGAAGTTTCAAGGTACCAGACCTGGAGAACAAGGTGGATGAGGACACATTGTAATGTTTTGATATGCCTGCATGTCCCTTTGATGGCACTGAGGAGCAGCATTCACTGTATTTCATATCACCAATGTCTTAGTTATTTTTCTCTAGTTGCTGGGACAAAATACCTACCATTCAAAGTTAAAGGGAAAAGGTTTATTCAGATCATGGTTTGTAGAGGTTTCATTCCATAATTGGCTGGCTCCAAGGCAGAGTGGCATATAGCAGAAGAGTTTTGCAGTGGAGAGACGGTGCCCACACAGTAACAGAAGCAACAAGGGACACCCAGCAGCATCTTTTTGCCTCTTTTCTCTTTGGTAGACTACTGGGATTGAGGAGGTGCCGAACCAGGCAGTGTCCTGGGTTAGTAACCACTCATCCTTAATTCCAACATCACAATCTAGATTCATCTGTTTCTAAAAACCCTCTGCACCTCATGAACCCTTGGGGAACACCTAGAGCCAAACAAGAATAACAAGGGATAGACTGACCCAAAAACTCTGTCTAAAACTGCTCTGTAAAAGTGACAGGAGTGATAAGCTGCATATGTTTGAAGCAAGGGTAGGGATATTTTGATAGGTCATAATGACAATGTGTCTTTACTTCAATTTTTTTAAATTGTTAGTACTTTCACTGCTACTAAGATCAACAAAACCTATATCTAGATTTTTGGACTGAAAGTATGTTAGAGTCCACTTTTGTTTAGAAGATCCTGTAAAATGGCTACTGAGTTTTATTTTATGGAAAAAAGTTTATGCTATTATAACAGAGTCAAACTTTAGTTGTAAGATAGTATCCTTGGTCCTTAAAATACATGGCGTTGTAGCCTGGTGTGGTGGCTCACGCCTGTAATCCCAGCACTCGGGAGGCAGAGACAGGAGGATTGCTGAGTTCGAGGCTTGCCTGGGCTACATAGTGAGCTCAGGGCCAGCGCGAACTACAAAGTGAGACCCTGTCTCAAAAATAAATAAATAAAAAAGATACATGGCATCAGATTTTGGGGTCTCACTTTTGATTTTGCCACTTGCAAAATAGCTTTAGCTCACTCTTCTATGTTTTATTTTCTTTGTTTGCAATTAAAGATAATGCTAGCCTCTATAGAATAAATTTTGTGTTTGTGTGAGAATTAAAAAGCATAACACATATAAAGTGTCTGTCATTTAATAGGCACTTTATAAATGGGAACTTCCTTTGCTTCCTATTCTTTCTAGTTGTTTACCACATGTGTGTGATGCAGGATCTTTATATTCTGCATGGGGAGTTGCTACATGTAAAGAAGACATTTCAGTTCTCATTCCTTTAAGCTCTTGCTCCCCATCCTCTTTGAGGAAAATCTGTCTCTTACTTCCTTTGATCTCTCTTTTACTCTTTTTAAAATTTTTACTCTGGGTTTCCCATGTAAGAAAAACTATGTGATACTTAACATTGTGTGTCTCATTTCTCTCACTTAATGTTGTGGTCTCAAAGTGCGTCTATTTTCTTACAAATGACTCAAGTATTTTCTTTATGGCTGAGTAGTAAGCCATGTTCTTCATCTTTGTGTGAAGTCTTGTCTTTATTAACAAAGTCAGTCAATATGTGAGCTTTGCCTAATGTAAAGACAGTGCCTGATGCCTGGCTTCCTCCATGAGTGGAATGGAAGCTGGTGACAACAAGGACCTGCCCATCCTCATGTGGACAAACAATCACCATCAGGCAACAAGGACTGGAATGATATTTCTTACTCAGGGCATATATCTCTAGGAGGCTCTTTAGTATATTAACTGATATGAATAATTAAAAAATTATTAGGTGTTAATGATATAGATTTGCACAAATTAAACTATTACTAGTACACAAGTCTAATTATTACTAGTCCATATGTCTTTGACATGGACTGTTTGTTAGATTTTACTCCAGAAAAAAGAAAATTAAATGAAAAAAGCTTAAAATAATTCTAATAGTCATTTCTAAAGGTGTTAGAGAGAAAAAGAAGCTCTACTTTTAAATATTAGAAATATTTATGAGTGAATCTTTTACATAGGAAAAAGACAACTTAAATCTACTTTAATAAGTATTGTCTCAATGAAGTTTCTTACATCTATTTTAATAATTTTCTTTAGCATTTGAATATATCAAATTTGAATTGGAGCCACCTGGAATCATTCAAGTCTCAAATTTTATTCTTATTTTCTCTGGTGTTCTGTATGAAAAGATCATACCAGTACATTAAAGTATGTCTTATATGGATATATTATTAATAAAAATCAAAACACTCAACATTTAAAAGTTTCCAGTAAGTCATAGATTCATATGTTGCAAAGAAAAATGTGATCAGTTAGGAAATATTTCTTTGTAAAATTTCATTGAAGATACATTTCAAAACACTGTAATAGTAAAATGAACAAAGAAAGTTTCATGGCCATCTCTTGTGTATTGTACATTACAAATCTTATCAGTTCTTTTCTGAGGCAGACACAAACCTCTTACCTATTAAACATGATAATTAACATAAAAGATACCCTAGGGTTCAAAGATAAAAATGAAAAAGATATGATTACTCTTTGGGAAGTCCAAGTGCAATGCAAGAACTTAAATTATTTTTATTCTATTATTTCCATGCAACCAAAAAACCATGACTGACATTACAAGTTCATCACATATATTTATTTCATTTTTGCTTTCTTTCTGTATGAGAAATGCATTTTTGGTGCATTGAGTAGGTTTATTTGCCTCACAATGGGAAAAATTCTATATAATTAATATTCTCCACTAATATTTAATGTAGATTTAATTTAACATTTTTCAGATGCCTCTACTTTTAAGTAAAGAAACATTATTTCTAATTATTAAAAAATTAGAACTGACAGATGATTGTATAATATCAATTATGGGAAAATACGGTCATGTAATTTATCTATGACTTTAAAGGAGAAAAATTGATTCACACTAGGAAAAACTGTGGAACAATACAGGTTTACATTTGATCTTAGTCAAAAGGCTGAGAAGCAATGACCAATAAAGGTTTATAATTTTTATACTTCAAAGATCCTAGTAAAATTATGCTGTAGCATCTCAAAAACCCATAGAGGAATCATGTTTATGTTTTTTCTTTATTCAATTGAATTTTTATTGGTACACATAGAGCTCACAGTCACACTCAACATTGGGGAATTTTTACCAGTAATTTGACATGACTTAGTTCTCATTTTTACCCATATCCCAACCCACACAACCACCCCAACCCCTATATACATGTTCTTTCTTTTTCTTTTCAAATCATATTTATTCTTTCCCCTCATTACTTTCCCCTACCACATTCCCTTTGAGTATTTCCTATTTCACAAAATCTATCATACATTCTAGAACTCATTTACATCAAAGGTTCTCATATCAAAGAAAAATATGGTATTTACATATCTGCAATCTATTTCACTCGTTAGTGTCTCAAGGTGTGTCCATTTGCCCATAAATGAATGAAACTTGTCATTCTTTATGGCAGAGTGATACTCCATTTATTAAAACAAAGCAAAACAAAACAAAACAAACCTTCTTTATCCAGTCTCCAGTTGATGGGCATCTGGGTTGTTTGTAAGACTGGGCTATCACAAACTGAGCTGCTGTGAAGATGGGTGCATACATGTCTTTATGAAATGATCCTTTTAATTCTTTTGAGTATATTCCTAGTAGGGGAAAAACAGCGACAAATGGGACCTCTAATCCTAGTTTTCTGAGGAATCTCCACATTTATCTTCACAATGGTTGCACAAGTTTACAATCCCACCAAAATTAGAGAAGGGTTCCTTTCTCACTGAAGCTTCACCAGCATTTATCATTGTTTAATTTTGCAATAGCAGCCATTCTTTGCAGAGTGAGATAAAATCTCACTGTTGTTTTCATCTGCATGTCTTGAATGACCAGTAATGTTGAACATTTCTTCACATGCATCTTGGCTGCTTTGACTTCTTCCTCTGAGAAGTGTCTGTTCATTTCAGATGCCCATTTTTGAACTGGGTCTTTAAACTTGGTGAGATTGATTTGTTTAAGATATTTATATATTCTAGATAGTACCCCTTTGTCTGAGAAACAGCTGGTAAAAATTTTTTCCCATGTTGTTGGTTGTATTTTAGCAGTCCCAGTGGTTTCTTTTGCTGCGAAGAAGTTTTTTAGTAGGAAGAGATCCCATTTGTTGATTCTTTCTGCTACTTCTCATTCTATAGAGGTTTTGCTCATGAAGTCTCTGCCTAACCGAAGGTCTCCAAGAGTTTTACTTAACCTGTTTTGCAGCAGGGTTAGTGTTTCTGTTTTAAGGTTTAGGTTCCTAATCCATTGTGATTTTAGTTTAGTACGCAGTGAAAGAGATAGGTCTAGCTTTAGTTTTTGACAGGGTAAAGCTCAGTTTTTTCAGCACCATTTGTTAAAGAGGCTGTCTTTCCTCCATTGAGTATGTTTAGCTCCTTTGTCAAAGATGAGGTGGCTTAGTGTATCTGGAGGTGTTTCTGGATCTTCTAATCAATAGCCTTTGTATACACAAACAACAGATTCACTGAAAGAGAAATTAGGGAGTCAATCCCTTTCATAATAGCACCCAGAAACCAGAAATATCTAGGAATCAATCTAACAAAGGAGGTGAAAGACCTCTACTCTGAAAACTGCAGGACTCTAAAAAAGAAGATAGAAGAAGATATCAGAAAATGAAAAGACATCGTGTGTTCCTTGGTAGGGAAAACCAATATCATCAGAATGGCTATACTCCCACAAGTACCATACAGATTCAATGGAATTCCGATAGAAATCCCAACACCATACTTCACAGAGCTACAGAACATAATCCAAACATTCATCTGGAACCACAAGAGACCTAGAATAGCAAAGCAATTCTAAGAAACCAGGACATGGCAGGGGGTATTATGATCTCCAATTTAAAGCCGTACTCTAAAGCCACTGTAATAAAAACTGAGTGCTACTGGCAAAGTAACAGACCCAAGGACCAGTGGAATAGATTAGAAGAGTACAACAAATGACATAAGAAGGCCTTAAATTGCTTTTAAAATATCTTCTGAATATTTCCTATTTTGAAAATCTATCATATATTCTAGAACTCATTTACATCTACAGATTCTCATGCCAGAGAAAAGATACAGTATTTACATATCTGTGATCTATTTATTTCACTTATTAGTGTGTCCTCAAGATGTATCCATTTGCACATAAATGAATGAAACTTGTCATTATTTATGGCAGAGTAATACTCCATTTTATATAAAATGTACCAATAAAGAATTCAATCAAAAAATGTCTTGTGAATTTTGGTCAAAGTTGGTCTAAATTTTTTTGAACATTTGCCCACCATAAGTGGGACAATGCTTGGACAGAAGGCTTGAGTGTAAAGGGTTTTCATGAAATTAAAACTCTGGAAAAGTTTCATCTTTCACTGAGAGGATCCTAAACACATCTAAAATGCAGTAGGAGATGTATGAGACATTTTCTTGGAGAAAACTATACTGCTTTCAAGCATACCTGATGCAAGAATGCATTATAGTAATGCTTTAATAACTTAGTAAAGATTTAGCTAAACGATGTCCTGTCAGGTCTTTGTTCCACTGAAAGAACCACTAACATCAGGAAAAATGAACTCTTAAGTCCTACCTTTAAAGCAACTGCATGATTTATATTTAGAAAGAGATTACAAACAAACACAAGTACAAAAAGTAGATATCTCAAGTGAGAATTACTGTATAAACATGAACTAGGTACAGGTGATATATATATATATACACACACACACACATATATACATATATATAATATGCACTAGAACTAGATATTTATTTATGTATTAAATTATGTAAGTATGTTAAAATTATGTGCACACGTGAATGAAAAAGCTCTTGAAGGATTTTCTCTTTCTGATATGGACTAAATTTTCATACCCAGCTTCTAATTGTAATGCACAGATATAATATTAGAAAATACTTTTGAAAATCCACTGAGTTAAGAAGGGCATTAATAATGACTAAATTTAATTAAAGTCCATTTAAAATCCTCAGAGATGGTCAAATGAGAAAGCTGCTTTCTTTCACAAATATTAGCTATTCTTTAATTTGCATGTGTTGTTAAAATTCAATATTCTGTCAGAGCCCACAGAATATGGGAATTCTTTTAAAAATCTCACCACACTCACAGTGTTCCTCACCAAGAAGTTCATTAATCTTCATGAAAAACTATTACCAAAATGTAACTGAGCTAAATCTGAGAAATTTCCATGCCTAAGTTTAGTAGGATAGTCTTATGCTAGCAGTGATCACTCACAGTCAACTGGCAGATAACTTTTAGACTTCAAATTATGCTTTCAAATATTTTTGAAAAATATTTGTATCTCTCTTTGTCTCCATGTGTATTTCTCTCCATATGTACACAAAAAATGTTTCTCTTTCTTTGGGAAACCCTGAGTAATACAAAATATAAACACAAATTTCATATATTTTCAAATATATGAATGCAAGATGAAGTGATGAAAATGTTATACTGCATTTTATAATCATATTTAGTAGATCACTTAGAAGTAAAAATTATATTGTTATATGAATTGATTTTATGTCTATATAGACAGCTGAATATATTAAGGAAATTATAATAAAGGTAAATAAGAATGATTCAGAATGGAGAACACAGATGTATGCATATAGAAATCCAGTGAAATAGAGGTTGAACATTACTAGCTTAATATGAATTTATACAGAAATAAAAGGGAAATAGTAGTAAAGAGACAATATGTGAGAATAGCAAAAATGTTTCAGAAGTGATGAAAACTATAAAGCTATAAAATCAAAGAACTATTTTAAATGAGATAAATAAAAGAAACTTCTTAAACACATGATAATATTACTAAACACAAAAGAAAGTGAAAAGTTCTTCAAAGAAATAGTAAAGGAAGAAAGATCATCTTAAAATAATTTTACAGTGGATGAGTTAGATGAGGATTGCTTATCAACAGTAGAAATGGAAGCAAAAAATAGTACAATCCTAAAAGAAAGTAAGTGACATCACACTCTATACCTAAGAAACTTTAGCTTCTATCATGATTCCTGAAATATATTCTGGTAACAGTACTAGGAGATTAAAAACTATATATATTAAACTTTTGGACATCTAGGCCAAAAAAGAGTTATTTTAAAAGTATTAAAATTCTTCAATGGTTAGAAAAGCTTTCAAAAGGCAAGTCAAAAGAGAAAACAAATCAAAGACTGTAACTAACAAAACTTTTCCTTAGTTAGAATGACTTGGAGCAGTCAGGAAACTTCCAGAACTCGGGGATTTTTGACTCTGTCAGAACTCCCTGAGAAACACTTAGTTACTTTTACACATTCAAGAAAAACTTCACCATAAGTTTTCTGGATCATCTTTAAAGTTTTTTGATCACAGCACTTTGGCTAACTAACTGAAATAAAGTGTCAGAATAGCATGTAAATTTTACACAATTAGACATATTCCCTTACAAACTATTATAAATTAGAAATACAAAAGTTATAAAAGCCTAAGATTTTTTTTAACCTGTCTCACAGATAAGATCATGGAACAAAACAGACCCTTATTTTCCAACTCTTCATTTTCTTCGTAGCTGCATATGTTAATAATATCTTCAATATATATCTTACAGCTTTTGTACTTACTCTCAATGTGTGGTTTTGTTCAAGTTATCAAATTCACTGTTACAAAAAAGATAATTTTGATACCTTCTCTTTGGACATCAAAATCAAGCACTATAAGATTTCACAACAATTAAAGTATTCTGTTTTATACAATGGTATTTTAAAGACAAATATTGGTTGGCTAAAAATTATTCAGATATTTGAATATTAGTTTATTTTTGTTTTTACTGGAACATATAAATAATATTTTGCTTATATAAATTGATGACTCAGTTTAAATATGAACAAGTTCTACTAACTTTAACTGTTGACCTTGTAACCCAGGTCTACAGATTGGTTTCAACAGAAAAATGTGTGCTCCAACATCTTCTGCTGACCTCTTCATTTTCTTAAAAACCAATTTACTTGCAGATAGGGACAGAAAGGCAGGGTGTACATACTGGTTAGAATTATGAAACAAAGATTAATGAATGGTGCTTGTCAAAGATTTGCTGAAGTCAAGTATTTTACGCAGCTTGCCTAATACAGCAGTCATGCATTCATACAGGCTGTAGCATTTAGAATTTTAAAAAAAATGGAAATACACCAGATGAGTGAGCTAAGGAACTGTGAGGGCCTGAATAGTTCCAACATATCCCACGTACTTCACCTTAATAAAGCCTGGCAAGCCACCCTGCCTGGACCTCATTTTTTCCTCTGTCAGCTAAATATGGGCAAAATTTCTAACAGATAAAGGATAAAACTGGTATGCAAAGTACTTAATTTATTCAACTTTCTGTTTGACTTTCCAAGCATGCTTGTCGTGGTGCCAAGAGGCAATGTAAAATGAATTAATCTATATTCAAAATAAGACAAAGTATAGATATCCAAAATGGCAGTAAAAATTGCAGCTACAATTCACATACCAATATAATAGACTCGTGGTTTTTGGAGACATTAGATAAGTCATTCTGAGGTCTTTGGAAAGGAAGATTCTAAGATAACACTATATTAGATGAAGAGAACTGCATTTTAATTAATCTCTGATTTAAATATTAGTGACTTAGTTTGGGTGTCAAGTTCCTAAATAGGTGTGTAATCCATCATTGCTATAGAATATGGAAAGAAAAAGCATCATCATTAAATTTCAAAACACTGTTAAACACGAAGGGCCCTCAATTCTAACCATACAAGATACTATGATAAAATGGAAATCATTTTAATTCAAAAGTAAAAATTTCCTATATTTTCAATTGAAAATAAAGTATACACAAACATGTTTTCACTGATTTATGCATTTATTTAACTGTTGGTTGCTCAGGTCTTCTATCTAAGAGAAAATCTTATAGATGAGGAGCAATGAAAAGCTATATATTATATAAGAATATGTAAGAGTCTAAGAACTAAATATATATTTCTGAACTATACATAGTATTTTTTTAAATGAGAACTAAATATGATTTCAAAGAATGTGAAAACCCGAATTGGTTTTATGTTCTTATCTAATTGAATGCCAGTATAGTTCATTGAACCTTCTAGTTATCCTCTCTAAAGTACCTCACCACTTGTCTCCAAAAATTTGCTGTCACAGTTAAACATCTCATATCTGTCACTTCAAATAACCCACCAGTTTTGTTTGTTTGCTTGCCTGTTTGTTTTGACAAGGTCTTGCTTTGTAGTTCAGTTTGACCCTAGCTCACTATGTAGCCCAATCAAAAGACTTGAACTCACAGCAATCCTCCTGCCTCTGCCTTCTGAGGCAGGTGTGAGCCCCCACACCCAGCATTGTGGTATGTGGTATTGATTGCTGGTGGGCATGAGTCACCACACCTGGTACTGCTGTATGTGGTTACCGGGAATTGAATTTAGGACAGCTGGAACTACTGAGCTAAATCTCTGGCACTCATCAGCTAGTTTTTATATAATTGGTTTATATAAATTTGATTGGTATGAAACTATTTTGTCACATTTGTTATCACACTTGAAATGCAAAATATGCTCACTGGTATTAAAACTCCTATGATGCTTTCCACATAGAGACTAAATTATAAACCCTTAAATAGAAATAAATTGTGGGGTCATGTTTTACAGTATTATTGCAATTCCTCTGATTTATAGTCTTGCTGCATCCCGTGCAATCCTCCCATCCCACCTCTTACTTTGCAAACCTTAGAACAACGCAGTTAAGGTAGATCTCACAAGCTGGCACTCTTTCGTGTCCACAGGCAGGAAACGTCTGCTCCTACTTGAAGTCCTATCACTGAAGACTAAGCTCAAATGCTAGCTCAACATTATATTATTTATACATACTGTAGACTGGAACTGAAATTGTTCTCTAAAGTCGATATGTTAAAATTGGGTCATCAATTCGGTATTTATTGGAGCTCAGTAACTCCTCTGACTGCCTAGCAAGGGGGACAGTGAAGGCCCAGGTGAAACCTTTCTCTTTTTCTTTTTAAAAATTATCTTTATTGGTACATTGCATATACACATCATGATCATACTCAATATTGGGGATTTGTACCAGTATATGACACAATTTAATTCTCATTTTCTTCCTATTCCCCTACCCAGCCCACAACCCTTCACCCCTAAATACATAAGCTTCGTTTCCCTTTTTTTACCATCACATTTTTTCTTTACCCCTCATTACTCACCCCTCCACTACATTTCCCTTCTCATATTTTCTATTTCACAACATCAATCATGCATTCTAGAACTCATTTACAACCCCAGTTTCTTATACCAGAGAACAGATACAATATTCACACATCTGTGACCTATTTCACTTATGAGTGTGTTCTGAAGATGCATCCATTTGAGTATAAATGACTCAAACTTATCATTCTTTAAGGCAGAGTAATTCTCCATTTTATAGAAAAAACACATCTTCTTTACCCAGTCTCCAGTCGATGGGCAACTGGGTGGTTTCTAAGACTGAGCCATCACAAACTAAGCTGCTATGAATATGTGTGCACGTATATCACTATGATATGATTCTTTTAATTCTTTTGTGTATATTCCTAGCAGGGGAATAGCAGGGTCAAATGGGACCTCTGATCCTAGTTTTTTAGGAATCTCCACACCGACTTTCACAGAGGTTAGCACCAGTCTAAGTTCCCACCAACAGTGGAGAAGAGTTCCTTTTTCTTCGCAGCCTTGCCAGGATTTGTACTACTTCTTGATTACTAAAGAAGGATGTCTTCAGCTGATGTAATCCTCCCCTTGAGTGTCACAGCATCGTGGGATTACTCCAGGGTCAGAAACATTTAACCATAATTTAATTGTAAAATATTTCCCCCTAAATTACATGGGATAGTTCCTACAGATGCTATTGAGAGATGGTGAAAACTTTAAGTAGGATCCAGGGGAAGCTCGTTAGGTGACAGTGAAGGAGTTGTCTCATTCTCTCTCTTATCTCCTGAGCCACCTGTGCTCCACAAAACCTTCACACCCACCTGTGCTATCCAAACCAAAGCAACAGAGCCAAGTAGCGATGACTGTAGGCCAAACTAAACCTTCCTCCTTTAGGAGTTCACTATTGCATCTATTTGTATAGTTATGGGAAGGTGGTTTACATGCTAGCAGCATTAACTTTTGTGCTTTCTGTGCTGCATTAGAATGACGTGTGTGTACCTGTGGCATTTTTGTAGAGTACTGTAATTCTTTAGTGTTTGGTTTCTCAGTATAAAAGTTAAATGAGATCAAGACGCAGTGTCATCTCTCTATTTATCATTGACTCACAGTAATTTTATATAAAGGAGATAATAGCACTTGTTTTCCTTTAAATATATTAACAAATGTCCTGAAAACGTATAGTGAAAGCATTTTTTATATTTGTATATACTTCTTGGAACTTTTTATTACGCATTTTCTATAAAACATTTTGTATATTCTAATGTCAGTTGTAGTAGCAAGGATAAAAGAACTACATTTCGTGATTAAAATTCATTCTTAGTCATATATTTTCTCAACTAGAAATGGAATTTTGCCTGTTTAAGTGAAGTATTCCCTCGTTTCCTACCAATTGTGATTTGTGATCTCTTAGGATGCCAATATAGGTGCAAAGATTAAATATATGGCCTATATTTTTGCTCCAAAAGACAGTAATTGAAAAAAATCTATGATGTTCTGTTGGTAAAATGTCCATAAAATATTAATAAAGTCAAGAATTGATGAGATATGTGAATTTTTAATGTATTTTTCATCAATAAGTCCTACTAACTTTAGAAACTTCTGTAATTAGAAAAATTTTATAGCTTTTGCTATGTATACTATGTAGAGCATTTTAAGACAGGTTTCTCTGATTTTGAGTAGTTATTTGAGATTAATGGAAAACTGTACATTTTAATATATCTGACAGTCATTTTGTTGGCAACAATATTCCTCAGTGAAGTTCTAAAAATATCATATATTTTCTCTGGAATGAGAAACTGAAGGTGTAAAAGAGCTCTACAATATGTGGTAGATATTTTCAAATAGAAAATATTCAAAGGGAAAAAGGATGTAGGGGTAAGTAACAAGGGGGAGAAAAATATAATGGTAATAAAAAAGGAAAAAAGCTTATGTATATAATGGAGGGCAGTTTCATGGTAGATGAAGGAACGAGAAAAAGGAGAATTATGTCATATACTGCTATAAATTCTCAATATTGTGTGTTATCATGATGTGTATATATAGTGTACCAATAAAGATTCAAATAAAAAATACAAGTGATGCCTCCTCTCCATTAAAAAGAACAAAAGTGGCCGGGCATGGTGGCTCACTCCTGTAATCCCAACACTTGGGAGGCAGAGACAGGCGGATTGCTGAGTTCAAGGCTTGCCTGGGCTACATAGTGAGCTCAGAGCCAGCCTGAACTACAAAGCAAGACCCTGTCTCAAAAAAAAAAAAAAAAGAACAAAAGTAAAAATGAAACTCAATTTTGTCACTTTCTGGTTGTGTGAATTTACAAAAGAAATATGAGAGTTTATACTACTGAGATTTAAGATATAAGATGGGATAGAAAAAAGGATGAATATTATATTCTCTACCTCCCTAATGCTCCCTCCCCGCAAGATCTTCTAAACTACATAGATAAAAATACAAGGAAAGTAACCCAAATAAAGTCATATAGATAAAATATTGATAAGTGTATTCTAGAGAAGTTGTGAAACATCACAACTGAAATGAAAAGAATTACATGTAAAACCATAAAAGCTGTCTTGAACTTCAATCATAAGTAAAATTTGCTAGTTGTCTTTATTTTTGAATCACAAAAATATATTTCATTACAGTTTAGTGAACAATAATGGAATTAAATATCATATATTAATAACAACTACTCATTTGCAGCATTTTCCCCCTAGCTTTACAGAAGTCTACCTTTGACATTAAACAAATCTTACATTTCTCCCTGAAATTAATAACTAATAGTTATTAATAACTAATAACTATTAACTAATAACTAATAGTTAAATTCACAAAATTTTCTAATGCTTTTTACACATTACTGTTGGAAATATTAAAGACAATACAATAAAGTTAAATAAAATTTTAAAGGAATGGTATAATTAAAATGTCAGTGAAAGGCTGATCTTTACATACATATGATTCATTTAAATTCTTAACATAAATGAATATATATTTTCATAAGTAAAATTATATTTATGTTTTGGTGGTTTTAGTTAGTTTTCTGTTACCTGCTTTTGAGAAGTTGCCATATCTAATGATTTATTTAATGCATTATTATCAAGAATTTGTCACTAAAATTTTTTTGTTTTAGTGATCAGATGTTATTTGTAGAAATGTTTTAGAAATGTGCAATTTTTGCTTGGAATTCTTTTTAAACTCCAAAAATGAGTTTGGGGGAAAAATACTAATATTCTTGTCAAGGAAAGAGATTCAAATATAAATATTTGGTCTTGAGTGGGATCTTTAACAAAGAAAATCTATGAATGTTTATGAGATATACTGTTCCTGATGCACAAAATATTTTAGAACGCATGAAATGAATGTTTATCTGAAGAAAGAAAGGGAAACAAATCTTAGAGACATATTTTTTCTGCTTTAGTGCTTGATTTATTTAAAGTTTGAAAATTTTTGGTCTCCTTTATAAATGTGGATAAAATATGTAACTTCTTGGTTTTATTGTTGAGGATTAAAGTGTTTTTTATTGAATTCTTTATTGGTATATTTTATATACAGTTCACAATCACACTCAACATTGGGGAATTTGTACCAGCATTTGACAGAAGTTATTCTCATTTTTAGCCACATCCCTACCCACCCACAACCTATAAAGTTGTTTTCTTGTTTTTGTTTTTGAGATGGTCTCACTTTGTAGTTCTGGCTAGCTCTGTGTTCACTATGTAGCTCAGGCAAGCCTTGAAAGCCGGACACTGTGGTGTATGGTACTGATTGCTGGTGGGCACGAATCACCATGCCTGGTATTAGTATATGTGCTTCCCAGGGATCGAACCAGGGTCCCTGCTAGGCAGGCGCTGGAACCACTGAGCTGAATCTCCAGCCCTGAGGATTAGTTTTTAATGTGGGAATAAGTGAAAAACGCTTGCAGTAAAGAAATATTTATTTATTATTTATTTATTTACTTACTTATGTACTTATTAATTTTTGAGGCAGGGTCTCGCTTTGCAGTTTAGGTTGGTCTTGAGCTCACTATGTAGCCCCCACTGGCCTCAAACTTGCGGTGATCCTCCACCCCAGCATTCCAGCTGCTGGGTTTACAGGCATGAACCACCACACCTGGTTTACTTGTCATTAAGTATACTCTGTGTATATTCAATTAAATTATCATATATTGTCATTTAAATTTTAGTTTGTCAGTGTATGATTGTAGTGCATAATATCCACATTCTTTGTGGGAAGCTGGTACATGTACATAATTCTTCTTAATTTCTGTCCTTGTCTTTTTCTCTTCCCTCCCTCCCTGTCCCCATTCAGCTCTTCATGCCACGCTTTTTTTCTATTTTTTGTACAAGTTTGCAGTACATAACATTTATATTCCTCGCATGACATTGGTACATGTACACAACACATCCCAGTTCCTTTTATTCATTTCTTACCCTGACTCTCCCTCTTTCTCATTCCAACTCTTGATCTCCTTCCCCACAGAGAAAGAAGTATTTCTCTCCTTCCTATTATTTATCTTTTATTTTGCTCTTCATTTTTACTCAGGTTTCTCATATAAGAGAAACCATGTGACATTTAAGCTTCTGTATCTGATTTCTTTCACTTAAATATTATTGTCTCAAAGTGCATCCATTTTTGTATAACTTACTCAAAATTTATCATTCTTTATACAAGAGAAGCGTTTTGCATGAATACCACATTTTCTTCATCCATTCATCTGTGGATGGGTATATAGGTTGTTTTCAAAGTTTAGCCATTATGAATTGTGCTGCTACGAATGTGGGTATGTATGCTTTACTCTAATATGACATCTTGAATTCTTTTAAAGGGATATTTAGAAGAGGAATACCTGTGTCAAACGAAATTCCCAATTTTACTTTTTGAGAATCTCCGTACTGCTTTCCATACTGGTTTGTACTAGTTTTCATTTCAACCAGTAGAATAGAAGTGTACCCTTTCCCTGCTGCCTCTCTTGCATTTATTATTTGATTTCTTCATGGTGGTCATTCTTTGGGGTTGATATGGCATCTCAATTTGTTTTGATTTGCATTTCTCTAATAATCAGGAATGTTGAACATGTTTACATGTATTTATTTTCTATTTCTATTCCTTTGGTGAAGTGATTATTCCATTTGGTTGACCATTTTGTGACTTGTTTGTTTGTTTGTTTGTTTGTTTGGGGAGTCTACTTTTTTGTAGACAATATATTCTAGATAGTGATCTACTGTGTTTATTTTTTGCCAGGTTATACTCAACTGATGAAAATTTATTAATTTATTCTCTATTTGTAAAATGAATCCATTTTTTAAAGTTACTAGTTTACTTTCAAGAGATAATATAGATCCATTTTTCAGTAGAAATATCATCTAATGAGTACATTCATTTAAACATGAACCTTTGTGAAATCAAGACAGGAAAATTACCATATTCTTTTAGTTAAAATATTTTTTTTTGTTTGTTTGAGACAAAGTCTTACTTTGTAATTCAGGCTGTCCCTGAGCTCACTATGTAGCCCAGGCAAGCCTTGAAGTCAGCAATCCTCCTGCCTCTGCCTCCTGAGTGCTGGGATGACAGGCATGGGCCACCATGCCCAGCTAAAATAATTATTAATAAATAGTTTTGTTACCTTTATAGTTTTAAATTATTATGAAGTCACTAGACATTGCAAATGTAATACACAATAAGATACATTTAGATACAAGTCATGCATTAGTTAACAATTATTCACTGTTATTTTTAACTATGGTCCACTGTGCATATGTATGACAGTTTATTGTTCTCCTCAAAGATGTGCCCATTAATTGTGATGTATCAACTTGATTGGATTAAGAACTCCTAAGTAGATCAGTTACACATATTTCTTGGAGTGTCTTTGAGGTGCTCAGAAAGATCAGGTAGAAGACCCAAACCAATTGTGTGTGGGTCCATCAAATGCACATGCAGCCTAGGTTGAATTAAAGGGCCGGTAAGAAGGAGCAAGTTCTGTTTTGGGAAGCTCCCATTTGCTTGAGACACAGCATCATTTGCTGCATTTATTGCTTGTGGATGTCAAAGTTCCAGGGAGGGGGCATCACAATCTTTGACTACAGACTCACTGTAATAAAAAGCATGGTACTGGCCCACTTATGTTTCTTAAACAAGGCCTGAAACCCCATAGATTATACAGTTATAAATTTACTTGTAAGTTAAAGTGTTCCACATCAAATTCTATTCAGAAAGGCATAAAACAAAAAAAAAAAACTGGATAGTAAGAAAGCATAATCAGTTTAACAGAGTCTTTATCCTTTTTTTCCTTCATTGTGGACATTCACACTTTAATCCTTCTGGTACATTTTCAGGAACTTGGTACAAACTGTTGGCTAATGATTTGCAAGTTAGCTGTTAGCTAGTTTGCCAAGCTTTCTGCCTCCACAATATCTTTTCATTTTTATTTCTATATATTTACAGTGTTATTGTATTAAATACTGTTATTTCCAAAGCTTTTGCACAGAATTCTGTGTTCTTAGAAGGAAAAGAACTGTATAAATCTAACAAGAAAAGCTGAAATTGTAATCCAATAAGGAGAATTTCTAGAAATTATTAAAAACTCCACTGACAGAGAAACTTACCTTTAATATTCCATTTCCTTATCTTTTTGCTGCAGTAAAATCACTGAAATCAATATATCTGAAATGAGCTGCCTGAAGTCAATTCAGAATAATATCACTGACACAGAAAAGCAGTCTCTAAACCTTGTTGAGATTGCTCATTCCTTGAAACAATGTGAACATCATTTGAAAGTATTTTTAAAAATCATCAGATCTCCTAAAGTGTTTCTGTTGAATCTACATATAGATGCTTATTAACTCAATATTTTAAAATTAAATATCATAACAGTCACTATAGAATTAAAGGGCATGCCTGGTGAATATTTGTAGTTCAGGAAAAGTTGGATTAAACAAATGTTATAAATATCACAGATAAGTAAATAGTAATGATAGGTAAATAGTTTATGAGGAATTAATCCAGGAAATAAAAATAATTATTCCAGAAAGACTGTAAAGAATATTTGGATTGTCTTGGCAGGAGACAAGTAATTATTCAGGACTTGGCACAACAGAGGATGCATGGTTTACAGATTCTTTTATGTTTATGCTGGACATGAGACAGACATACAGACACATGCACATACACACACACACACACACACATCAAACTGAAAGGCAGGAAGAAAAAAATTATTAAACACATTCCAAGTTCCATAGATTGCACTAAAGCTACTTCGCTTGTTACTCCCATTCTCTTGTAAACTAGAAGTCAAAGCTTATCCAAGACTTATTCATCGCAATGCTTATACACCCCTGGGTTTTTAGGAAAAGTTCTTTCTACAGGGCTCCCTTATCTAAATATGACTTTTAATGGTCATGAGATATATTATTTTATTTCTTTAATTTTTATTTATTTTATTTTTTTGAGACAGGGTTTCACTTTGTAGTTCAGGTTGACCCTGAGCTCACTATGTAGCCCAGTCAAGCCTCAAACTCAGCAATCCTCCTGCCTTTACCTCCTGAGTGCTGGATGACAGGCGTGAGCCACCACGCCCAGCACTGTGGCATAGGGTACTCATCACGCCCGTGACTCACCACAACCAGTACTGTTATATGTGATTACCAAGGATCAACCAGAAATCTTGCACTTGCCAGGCAGGCACTGGAACCCTTGAACTAAATTTCTACCCTATTAGTTTGTGTGTGTGTGTGTGTGTGTAAATTTTAACTTAACTTATTTTTTAAAATTGATTTTATTTTTATATGTTAAGTACAGATTATGATCAATTTCCTCATTGAGAATTTGTACCTATACATGATATATCTTGGTTCTTATTTTTTCATATTCCCCTGCTCTCCTTTCAGCCCCTCCAACCCCTATGTACATACAATTTGTTTCCATTTTTTCCTTTTTTCTCTTCAAAATTTTTCTTTCCTTTGTTTTCTCCTTCCCCTTTGATGATTTTCTATTTGACAGTATCTACTATACATTTTGGACCTGATTTAACTTTTATTTTTTCATACTATAGGAATGCTATAATAATTACACATTTATGTCTTATTTATTTCACTTATGAAATAAATGTGAATCCATGTGGAAATCACTGTAGAGATTCCTACACATACACCAAGAAAAGAAAACTCTAGAATTAAATGTCCTATTTGATCCTGCTATTTTTCTGCTGGGAATATTCATGAAAGAATTAAAAGCATCATACCACCGCCACATATGTGCATCTATGTTTATAACAGTGCAGTTTGTAATAGCTAAATCTTGGAATCAGCCCACATATCTATCAACTGAAGACTTGATAAAGATGTGTTTTTAAAAATGAAGTGGAACATTACTTAGCTATGACGAATGATAAATTAGAAACATGTACACTTATTTTAATTACATTGTATTTTAATATTTGACTTATTCAGAATGAAATATTTTATCCAAAATCAGTCAAAATACCGTGGACCTTTGCTCTTAGAGAGATACTGGGCCAGGATTTCTTAATTAGCCTCATACATAAATGGATGTTGTAGTGTTCCTTCCAGAACTATTTAAGGAATAATTTGTTTCTGAAGCTATCTGGAATGCATAAGCAGCTGGCATTTAGGTTGTAACTCAAGACTTTGGTCATAAGTTGAACTAAAATTCAGGTTGTATCACAAGTTGTTTGTATGTCAGGCTGGTCATAACTGAGTTCACTGACAGGGTTCAGATAGGAAAATACATTCTAAGCCAGAAAAATTTTTTCTTATAGAAATTTTACCTAAGGAAATGGAAAAACTATGTCAGTGGGTAACTGTATCATAGAGCACCACTCAGAGAACAGAAACCTCTTCAGTCTCTTTGAAAGATAATGTAGACAACTTTTATATAGATGACCTAAGTGGCAAAAAGAATACATTGTAATCCTTGAGGTGAAATACCTATATATTCTACAGCCCAGAAATGTAGAAATTTAAGTGATTGAGACTTACAGTCTTTAACAAGAGCTTCATAGCACTTCTTTATAAGGAGGACTTTTTGGCTAATTAGTGCTCGAGTTTCTGCCCTAGGAGGGGGAACTTTAATGAACTGGTAGTTAAAAGCTTTAACAAGGGGGCTTTATCCTCTGAGATGCATATCTGTGGAAAGGAATGAGCAGGCTAATACTTTCATTATTATATCTTTTCTCTTTTTATTAGCACATGTTTTCAGTGTATAATGATTTCAATTATCATGGAGAGTAGGAACATATACATAAAATTTTATTTTTTCCACCCCATACCTCTTCTTTCCACCCTTGATCTTTCCAAGTCTTTTCCCCTACCCATAGTTTAATTTCCATAAAAAAGTAAAATAATTCTACATTTATGTCTTGTAAGGCACAAATATTTTATTCAGAGAAGATCCTCTTACAATGTAGTAAAACAAGAAAGTATAAAATTTTATGCATTATTTTTATCTGACATTGAGTTACACTGTACATCTCTCATTGATGGTGATTAATCTTCAATTTTATTGATAATAAAATCTACAAGTACATATCCTGTTTTTGAAATTATAAATCCCATCACCTGATTGGTAAATTTTGTTACTGAATTACAAATTAACCTTCTGGAAAACTGATATAAAATAATAAGTGAAAGAAAGAAAAATATATACTTTTATATATACACAAATAGCCATATATAAATATATATTAAGCAAGGATTTTCTTACTTCAATAACTGCTCTTGAGGGCATGGTTCATATTTA
Organism: Thryonomys swinderianus; assembly: GCA_004025085.1. Classification (NCBI taxonomy): domain Eukaryota; kingdom Metazoa; phylum Chordata; class Mammalia; order Rodentia; family Thryonomyidae; genus Thryonomys; species Thryonomys swinderianus. Next base: position 41,984 of record PVIC010007007.1, read on the forward strand.
TAACTTTTTAAAGTTACATTATCATTTCTATTTCTCATTTACCCTAAAGACTTAATCTTTAAGCCTTTGGTATATTTATAACTTCTAAGTTTTATTTGCCTGCAAATGAAGTGGTTATACTTATTTGCTTAGTGAAGAATGGTTGAAACTTCATTTTTGAAAAGTTGGTAAAGTTAGCATTCCCCATTTTCTTGACTGTTACAGTTTGTCATTCACTTACATCATCGGACATGAACCTGCTACACAATCCTCCAGTGATTTATACAGATTCCCTATATAGTTGACTCATTCTCAGTTTTTACTACAAACCAACATCCGTTTTATAATTTATATCAACCACTCCACTGAGTGGAAAAGCCTCTTTGCTTATGTATTAATTCAGTTGGAATAAAGAGCACACAAAGCCTAAATGATAGTTCTTACATATCATTTACTAGAACTATAACTGGTCTTCTGGTGGAAACAGTCCTTCTGTAGAAGCAGCTCCTGTAAAACAACAGTTATTGTAATTGATGCAATGGAAAACAATAATTTAGTTGCTGGTTTGCTCTTACTTCTCCTCTTTGATTTCTAGGTATTATTTATTCTCCATATAAGAGAAAAAGTCCTATATTAAACAAAGATCAAAGCAAATCCTTTTCGTTGTAAAATTCTGTCCTTTGAAATGTCCTCCCCCAACACATTCCCACAGAACACAGCATTCTTCTGGAGTCTCAATAGGTCTTTCTCTGTCAATTAACATAGTTCTGGTAAAACCAATGATGTCCTTGGACGAGAACTCTTTGCTGCTATTCTTTTGATATAAGATAAATTTCTTGTCCACAAAATGTGTTATGCAAACATGAAGATGTCAAATAATTCCCCTTATAGTGGTGTTGGCAGAAGGATGAAAGGTATTGAAGGCAAATCCATATCCAGAACAAACTACCTACCTGTCTTGACTCTTCCTTCCAACCCACGACAGCAGTGTTTTCATTGAATGATTCTGTTTTGTATCTAGGTGGCTGATAACCCAGAGAATGGATCTATAGTAGGGCTCAGGGTTGGTCTCCACTGTTAACAGCTAAGTAACTCAGCCTTTACTTGGTAGCTAGTCAGTTTAGTATTGAGGAGGAACTTCTGCCTGAGTGAACACTGTGGATAGGATCTGTCCAAGCCTTGTGATTTATATAACTGGAATTAGTTATTAGGTAAAGAAAGTGACTGAAATCCACAGAACATGTCATTTTGTCTTCCTCAGGATATTTTCTGTAATAGATGACTTTTGGAAAATATTCAAATGAGATATAATGCTTTTCTTTTTTTAATTTTCATTCCTTCTCTGATAGATCACCTACATATCTCTTACTAAAATCTCACTGTTAGCTACTTCCCAATACTTTTTTTTTCCATAAGTTCCTAATTATGAGAGGAAACTGCTAGAAAATGTTTTAAAATTAATGCAGATTTCTTCTTTTGGTTAGTATCACTTAGATTAGAAAAAATGATCAGTCATATATAAGAATTGAAATTCTAAACATTAGAACACTTTCCCTCAGACTTCTCTTGAAAGCCCTTTTGTGACACAAGATTGGCTGGTTGTAATAGAGGAGAGGACATTTTACGCTTCAGTCAATTTTTCAGAGGGAATATCCCAGAGAGGTGGAAGTAAAAGTTGAAAAAAAGAGTCAAAACAACAGATACTTTCATCAAAGTAATTTGAGCCACATGCTTGCTTCATTTACATGTGCTTTCTAGACTTTCTCAAGCCCAAGATTTTATATTTAATTTCCTCCTGATGACTTATTACTGCTGCAAATGTCTAAAGGTAAAGTTTTCTGTCAGACAAAATCACACGTGGCATAGTCACATGCCCCCACAGTTACATGTTTACTGTGTTCTAAAGTCTAGCAATAAGCAAGATACTATGCCTCAGAGGGAAGAATACTTATTTGAGAAGAAGCAAATATTTCTCAAAACTCATATGGAATTTCTTTGTGATTCTTCCAACAGTCTTTGCTAGAGGCTCCATACAGCATCTTAATTGGCCACAGACACTTTAATCACCATTAGATCTTTGGGTCATGAGGAAAAATGGAAGATTAGCTGGCATCTACCCTATAACTGGAGTACATGCACTCTGTTGTTTGCTCTTGTATCCTCTCTTGGTCTTGTTTCCATTGTGTGGGAGGGGACACCTTGGAGATTTCTAGAATACTTTGTAAATGGTGCAGTATTGCACACTTAAGTAGGCCCTCAAGGACTGTTTCTTTTTTGTTGTTGTTGTGGTTTAGTGCCAGTGAAAAGTCCATCACCTTGGCTTTTAGTACAAAGGTAATATTATCACATGCTTGGTACTCTCAGAATTCTCCTGAGCTAGCAGGCCACAAAATAATCTTGAGGTTTATACACTATCCTCTGATTCATATGTCTTACTAAGGCATCTAAAATTACTTTCTAGTTGCTATTTACAAATCCAAATAGCTATAATATTAGTGTAATACTGTGAAAGTTATATAAAATATAAAAACTGTTAAGAGTTTTGTGCATAGTACAGCAGAAAGAAAAAGTTAACATAGCAGGCATAATCCTGAACAAAGATTTTTATTCATGTTGTCATGTGAAAAGAAAATATTTATGGTGGCTTTTTCAAAGATATGTGTGATTTGAATAAGTGTTGTTTGGGCCATGGCTTCTCAAATAGTTTTCTAGGAGTGTATTATTTCCTTGCCTCCCAAAATCCAAGCCTGAAACAGGCAGGTCAATAGCAGTCCTTATTTCAGTCAGTAATATTATTTTTTTTGTTTTTCAAGATTTACTCCCTCCATCACATCCAAAGGAAGCAACATACATAATGCTGTGGTAAGAATGATCACAAAATCTTTCAAGATTTTAATGATCATCCTAATATGGTCTTCCATTTGTATCTGCAGGTTTTACATCTATAGATTTAGCTAATTGTGATCAAAAATACTTGGAAAAATATGCCTGTACTAAAACTCTTACATATTTTTTTCTGCTCATTATTTCCTAAATAATCTATTAGATCATCATTTATATTACATTTACATTATTTTATGTATTTATAATAAGAAATGATTTAAATTATTTGAGAAAATTGGATAGGTTTTATTCAAAGGACATTCTATTTAATATTTGAAACGTGTTTCTGTGCTCTGGGATCTTTAGGCAAACTACAGTGAGTCCCTTAAAGGCATCAGGGTACAGATGTTCTTTCTTACAATCAAGCAATGCAGTACTGCTTCTGGTCTATCACAGTGTCTTAAAAAAAGGAAGTTCCCAGGTCTCCCTTTATTTCATTCTTTCCATAAGAGTTCTACAACATTGATCAGGAGGCAGATGAGGGAATGTGTGCCATTCCTTATTATAACATTTTTATTATATGTTGAGAAACTACTAACCTTACAGGAGATATCTAGCAGACTGGACTGAATGTGAGCCAACATTCCATTTTTCACTTAAATCAAATAAAACTAAATGTGTTCTTGATTTGGTAAACTACAAACAAGTGTGGCATTTTATATTCTCATGCTTTGCCACCTGCTGAGAGGCTGTGATCATCTCCAAAAAAATCTAAGCATTTCCTTTGCCATGATGTGGAATCACTCTGGTAAATGGTTATAATTCTCTGTGGGAAATAGTGATGTGAATCACAAATTTGGAGCACTTACTTGTTGCTGTGTTTCAGTGTTCTTTCACGAGGAAACGAAATCTACTTTCAATTTACAATTATTGAATATATGAGCTACTTTCGTCTTATAAACTAGATGAGCAACAATGATTATTGCTGTGCTTTAATTTTTGGTGTCACACCAGCTTTATTTTCTGTTAAGAGATTAAGCAAAATCATAGTAACCTGACTACATACTCAGTCACTAAGACAGTATGATCAATTAGCCACCAACATTTACCTCTGTGGGAAAAGACAATCAAATTACCACATCACTTCTTCTGCATTATTCAAAAGAAAAAGAAATAAAGCTCTGTCACTTAACATCTGGTTTTCTTAAATCCAATCATCTCATTAAAATCAGAACATTGATGTCTATGGCATCATAACTAGAATCATATTTATGTTACTATGGAGAATAAAAAAAGAAATTAACAAGAGTTCCCATACACCATATCCAAATCCAATTTTTAATAGCCTTATTAATAAAATGATACTTGTGTGCTGTTAGGGTATGTACTGAGTAGGTACATATATTCAATAGAAGGATATCCATGATTTTCTCAACATATCATTTCTTCAGAATTTTTTATGTCATGACAGTATAGCTGTGCTATCTCCATCTCATTGAATTAAGATAAAAATCCAAACTTCAATCAAGATATCAAGCAAACTCTTATGGCTACTTCTAGATACTCAAGTCATCACATTAACCCAACAAGGAAAACCACCTCTTACTTTTCTAGGACAAATTTTTACTTTAACATAATAGAAGCTGGCTGTGTGTCTCAATACTTTTCCCTGAGTGACACAGGAACAATTTTTGTGTTTATCTACTTGGTAAGACAGATGATAAGGTGCACATCACCTGTGAAAATGTGTCAAAAGGGATTTGCACCCAAATTATGGTCCATCTAACAGCTTTTTGTGCATTTTACCTGAGCCTCACAGAGGGTATAATATACCCACATCAAAATACAATTTGTTGAAAAGAAACAATTCAATACAGTGGCACATGAAAAACCAGATTTGCATGTTTTAAAGGAAGTCAAAAATCAATCATCAGTTTACTCACACATGGATGATGAAGATAGTTCATTATGGTTAAAATATGTTTTCATAGTAGAGTAATGATGGAGATATATGATGATGATGATGTTGATGATGACAATGATAATGATGGTGATCACTTTGACATTGGGTTTGTGAGCCTGAATTCTTGTGACTTGGAGATGGAGTAAGAATTGGTTGATATAGACTTTCTTGATTCACATGGCAAAAAAATAGCAACATAATGCATATTTGATTAGACAAAATGTTCCAAATGTTCATGCAACCAAATGGAACATTTCAGTGATAGGTGAGGTTACAGAAATATAGAGAAGGACCAGAGATTTAGCTCAGTGGTTCCAGCACCTGCCTAGCAAGCACAGGATTATGAGTTTCATCCCTGGTTACCACATAAAACAATACCTGGTGTGGTGTCTCATGCCCACCAGCAATCAGTACCACTTACCACAATAGTGGATGTGGTGGGTCAAGCCCATAATCCCAGCTCTTCTGAGGCAGAGGCAGGAGGATTACTGAGTTCGAGGATTGCCTGGGCTACATAGTGAGCTTAGGGCCGGCCTGAACTACAAGACCCTCTCACACAAGGTGGGGGGTACAGAGAAGATGTTGGCAGGGGTGAAATTAAACAGAATACCAGCATTGCCATTCATTGTTGAACACTGTAACAGATGAAATGCTATAAGATGTAAAATAAAGAAATCATGAAATACAAGTACAATATTTGTTATGAACCAATAACCATACTCAGAAATCTATTTATTATGCAATCTCACTACCTGAAGTGAAAGCATTTGTAAGTCTGTTGAATTCAACAGGAATTTCTCATGACAATTGCAGGAATATAACTGACTTTGGAAAAGCAATTAGTATGGCCTTAAGATTTGTAGCATAGCAATAATTGTGAAGAGATTTTATTTCCTTCAAAGTTACTTGAGGCTTGATGGCAAAACCATGTACCAAGAAAGAAAAAGAACTGATGATCTGGCTGTTATCCAATCAGTGTTTGATAGATTTGTAATTGCCAAGTAATTTATGTACCATTTGAGTATATGACTCTGGATATGAAAGAAAGAAAAAGAAAGAAAGAAAGAAAGAAAGAAAGAAAGAAAGAAAGAAAGAAAGAAAGAAAGAAAGAAAGAAAGAAAGAAAGAGAAAGAAAGAAAGAAAGAAAGAAAGAAAGAAAGAAAGAGAGAGAGAGAGAGAGAGAGAGAGAGAGAGAGAGAGAGAAAGAAAGAAAGGAAGGAAGGAAGAAAGGAAGGAAAGAAGGAAGGGGGGGAGAGAGAGAGACAGAGAGAGAGAGAGAGAAACCATAAAGATACAGCATAAAAATTTGCCGAGTGTGGTGGTTCATCCCTGTAATCCCAGCACTTGGTAGGCAGAGGCAGGAGGATTGCTAAATTTGAGGCTGGCCTGGGCTACACAGGGAGCTCAGGGCCAGCCTGAACTACAGAGTGAGACTGTCACAAAAAAAAAAAAAAAAAAAAAAGTATTCCCTTGCAGAAGCAAATACTTATTATGCTTTCAATTTAGAAATTTATCCTGAAACTCAGCCACCAGATCCTTATTCATATAGTAATAAACTGAATGATGCTGTGGACAGATCTGTTGCTCCCATCTCCCAAACCAATCAGACTGTGGGATTCAACAATTGGTTTACCACTTTTCAATTGATGTTACATTTGCTAACAAAGCACAAGTTGAGCAGCATAGGAGCTATTCACAGGAACAAAGCAGAAATTCTAATAGAAATTTTGAAATTTCAACATAGAATTATATAGTGCAATCTTCTGATTTCAGAAAGATGTACATTGGCCTCATATATGGCAATAAAAACAAACTGAAACTACTGCTGTCAACATTACACCATGATGGAAATATCATCAGGGAAACTTCAACTAAATGGAGCCCTGTGATGGAAACTTTCTATAACAAAACCAAGGGTGAAACGAATGTGGGTTAATTATCCAGCAATCATGATGTCACTCAAAACACAAAGCATTGGCCAATGGTTGTGATTGACTTGATCCTAAATATGTATGGCATACATAATCTAACAGTTGATAGAGAAAATAACAAGTTCAGAGTACATTTACAGGAGAGAAAGAACCACATGTTTATCCACAGGGAAGTACACACAAAAAATTGTGGAGCACGCTGGTGAGCTGACAGGTGAAGGAGCAGCCCAAGGACCTACTATGACAACAAACAAAACAAAAGATGGTACTTTTGCCCTCCAGGAAAGAATATGTATGCTATCAGAATAAGCAACATTTGTACATGGAACATGCAACTTCTGTGAGTCCGGAGTGCATTGGATGGAATGTTGAAGCAAAGGTTTTTGTTGTAGAATTACATTTGTATTTTCATAGTGATCCACATAGGTTTTTATTTTTAATTATATCTTTTAGGTTTGTAAGCAAGTAAACAGCTGGTGTGAAAATTTTGGTGTTTAATGTAAATGTGCAATACATATTAATAGTTTGTTATTTTATTTTATTTAGTATTTTATTGATATTTTTATGTTACTGTTAACTGCATACTCTATAATACAGTAAGAAATTCCTGACAAAACATCAAGACCAGTAAGGTGTCCAATATGACCTACAGAAAGTCCAGAAAACAAAAACACATGTGCTGTCAGTGTAAGTGATACATGTGCATAGGACATGTTTTCATGTGCAAAGACTCCCTTAAGTATAGTCATTATTATAGAGCATTATTGTTATTTTATAGTAATTCACTTAGGTTTTACTTCTGATGTTCTTTTATAGAATCTGTACACCAAAAACAATCAATGTTGGAAATTTTGATACCTTTTTAGAAACACTCAACAAATATTAAAAACACAGTACCTTCTTTTTATGATTTTTCACATTAAGCACCCATTGTTTAATATACCAAAATCATAACATGTAATCACTAATTCATTGATAAAAATAAATATGGGCTGGGTGTGGTGGCTCACGCCTGTAATCCCAGCACTCGGGAGACAGAGACAGGAGGATTGCTGAGTTTGAGGCTTTCCTGGGCTACATAGTAAGCTCAGGGCCAGCCTGAACTGCAAAGCGAGACCCTGTCTCAAAAGAAAAAAAAAAATAGATGATAGATAGATAGATAGATAGATAGATAGATAGATAGATAGATAGATAGATAGATATGGGTTTGACACACCCATATGTATGCATCATTTTGACAAAAATGTGTTATGCCTCTTAATTCAGAATCTCTGATCAAATACACTAACTTTGATCAATTACACCTCATTCAGTGACCCAGTAGTTTGTTCCTTTTTCACCCACCATCCTTACAGTATATCGTGTTTTTTCTGATATAAATGGGGAAAGTCTTAATCTTCTGTTAGTACATAAAAGTTTCCTCCTGAGGTACTTTCTAATTGCCTTTTTATAAGACTAGTGACAACAAAATGTTTCAGGGATTATGCTAAAACTAGAACGTATTAACAACAACACAGCAACAGTTACTATTATAACTGATCTTCCAAGCAAGAAAAAGCTCCCAACTCTATTGAAAATGCAAGTGGTGGGTAGGAGATTTAGCTCAGTGGTTCCGGCACCTGCCTGGCAACTTCAAGGTCCTGAGTTTGATCCACATAACCACATACAATGCTGGGCGTGGTGACTCACGCCCACCAGCAATCAATACCACATACCACAGTGCCGGGCGTGGTGGCTCACGCCTGTAATCCCAGCACTCGGGAGGAGGCAGAGGCAGGAGGATTGCTGAGTTCCAGGCTTGCCTGTGTTACATAGTGAGCTCAGGGCCAGCCTGAACTTACAAAGCGAGATCCTGTTTCAAAAAAAAAAAAAATGCAAGTGTTGTTTCTATGACAAGAAGCTCAAAGCATTTCAAAAGTTCAAAGTCCTCCTTTTGATTGGGGTCCACCTAAATTAGCTAGTCCTTCACAGTCACTCGTAAAGATCATGTGTAAGAAAAATAGGACAATAAATTCATCTAACATTGAAATATTGCAGTGGAAACAATTATGCTTTGTTTTTATCTTTATATTGTCCCTGTTTATTTTATGGCAATCATCAAGTGTATGTTTACTGACCGTGACTTGATGTGGTAAATTAAAATTGTGAGCATGCTATTTTATTTCTGTAAGCACTTCAGTGTATTCAGGAAAGCACTGACCTTGTAGTCATCTTTACTGACATAGTTGAAAAGTTCGGCAGTAACTTGTCTGCTGAGCCATGCTTCAGTAGGCAATTTCAGCATGAGACATGTGATAATTGGTTTAACTATGATGGTAATGAATGTCAAGAACTACTAATATTATATTGCCAAAATATCTTACAGGCACATTAAGTACCAATAGTATGGTGAATACAATTGTCAAGTAATATCTAATGGCTTTGATTGTGTAAAAAAAAATTTCAAAAGAGTCAGGGTCAAGTCCAAAGCCAGAAATCTCAATAGATACATAAATGAGAAAACTAAAATAAAATTTGGGATTTTTAATACAGTTAAAATATTTAATTATTTTTCTAAAACAATACAGGGGATGCTAAACTTTTTAAAAATGTAGTCTATTGGTACATGTAAATATTCCTAATGATCACATTCATCATTGTGATTTGTGCCTGTACATGATACATCCTGATTCTTTTTCCTCATTCCTCTGTCCTCCCTTCACCCTCCCAACTCTCATATATATGCTTTGCTTCGGATCTTTCCATCTTAACTTCATTTTTTTTCCTTTTCCTTCCTTTCCTTTACCTCCCCTTCCTAGTTTCCCTTCCCCTTGAAGTATGTTCTTCCTTATTTCACAATAACTGCTAGACATTTAGGTCCTCATTTACACTTTCGGCTTCTCACACCAGAGAAATGATTTGGTATTCACTTATATGTGTTCTGTTTATTTCACTTATGAGTGTGGCCTCAAGGTGCATTCATTTAGCTATACATGTCTTAAGTTTCTCTCTCTTTATGAATGACTAGTACTCCATTTTATGTTTTAAAAAATGCACATCTTCTTTATCCACTGTCCAATTGATGGACATTTGGGTTGTTTCCAAAATTTTGCTGTTAAAAACTGTGCTGCTACAAACATGGGTGAACATATATCACTGTGCTATGACAGTTTTAATCCTTTCTGGAATCTACCCAGCAGAGGAATAGCAGACTCAAATTAGGCTGTTAATCCTACATTTTTTTTGAGGAATCTCCACAACTAGTTTAGTGCACAATGAAGGCAATGAAGGCAGTTCTACTAAGATTAAGAGAAACAAGGGTATATTATGCAGTTAAAAACTAGAAGCTTGAAAAAGAGACCTCTTTTTTTTTTTTTTTGGACAGGGTCTCACTTTGTGGTTCACACTGGCCCTAAACTCCTATGTAGCCCAGGAAAGCCTCAAACTCAGCAATCTTCCTGCCTCTGCCTCCCAAATGCTGGAATTACAGGTGTGAGCTACCACACCCGGCACTGTGATTTGTGGTACTGACTGATGGTGGGCGTGATTCACCACACCTGGTATTATTGCACGTAGTTGCTGGGGATCAAACCAGGGATCTTGCACTTGCTGGGCAGGCGCTGAAACCACTGAGCTAAATGTCCCACTACAAGACCTCTTGATTCTTGAACCGTATTTATGGGAG
>PVIC010007008.1:0-11134 GCA_004025085.1 Thryonomys swinderianus
TTCTTTCTTTCTTTTCTTTTTTTCCTTCTTTCCTTTTCAGGGTCTCACTTTGTAGTTCAGACTGGCCCTGAGCTCACTATGTAGCTCAGGCAAGCCTGGAACTCAGCAATCCTCCTGCCTCTGCCTCCCGAGTGCTGGAATTATAGGCATGAGCCACTATGCCCAGCACTGTGGTATGTGGTACTGATTGCTGATAGGTGCAAGTCACCATGCCCAGTATTGTTGTATGTGGTTACCAGAAATCGAACCAGGGACCTTGTGCTTATTAGGCAGGCACTGGAATCACTGAGCTAAATCTCTGGCCCCCTACCTTTTTCTTAACTCAGTCTTCCTTTTTGTGCAGCACAATGCTTAGCTGAATTGCCTCATGGAAATAAGCAGGCTGCACCAGCACTTGCGATTGCCTTTCTAAGCCACACTGCCATTCAAAGGAATATGCAGAGGTCTATCTCCATAGCAGTCATTGGCACATGCTCTCTAAACTGAAAGTGTCAGACCCCACCCCTTACAACAAAAATTCTGGCCTAGTACATACGTCCTACCGCTGGGTTAGGACACCAGCCCTGATCTGATGTGTGGTCTCCCCATAACTTATTGAGGACCATGCCAGAGGGGATCCCCAGTGGCTGTCTCCTCAAAGCCACCCCTTGCTCTGCTGCCCCACTCCTGCCCAGTACTCAGTTGATACGAGTGACCAGAAGTGCTCAGTACCTCGAGTTGCCTGCTCCTCCTCCTCCTCCTGTCCCACCCTCCAGAGCCTCCTGCAGGCCTCGCTGCAGAACTGATCCTCTCCTGGAAGCCTTCTTGGCCCAGGGATATTTCAAGACATTTTGGATGGAACAAAGCTGCAAGGAGAGGTGGGTCTAGAGACCCTGAATTTAGGGGTCAAGACCGTGGTCTCCCGGTGTCCCCTGAAGTGAGGCTGTTCCGGTCCTTGGGGCTGGGGTCTCAGACCCCCATGTGAGCTGTGGCTGCTCATGCTGGTGGGTTCCCCAGTGGCCTTGCAGGCTGATGTATAAGAACCAAAGATTCTACCCCTGGTGTGGCTGGGAGACCCTGATTCCTGAATCTGTAGGAGCTCGGCAGTCTCGAGGGCCACCACAGCTTGGCAGAGGGCAACCTCGCCCCGTCCCCACTGGCCATCTGCTAAGTGCTGTGGCCGCCCAGAGAACCTCAAGTGGTGGGAATCACACTGTTGTTGCTGCCGCCATGCAGAACAGCCGGAGTGGGGATTGGCGGTCACATTTGCTTTTCTCCCGGTGAGCTTGCTGGCACCCCCAAGATGACTCAGGAAGAAGCAGAGAGGGCGCCTCTGAGGCTGTGGCATGTGAAGAAGTGCAGGAAAAGCTCCTCTTTTTCTGCTCCTTTTTTTCTTTTTTTTCTTTTTTTTGGAGGGGGGTTTAGGGTCTTGCTATGTAGTTCAGGCTGGCCTGAAACTCACTATGTAGCCAGGATGGCCTCAGACTCACAGCAGTCCTCCTGCCTCTGCTTCCTGAGTTCTGGGGTTATAAGGTGTGCCACCATACCTGGCCCATGTCTGTTTTATCTGGACCTACAGAATTTGCTAGGGTCCCATATTAAAGAGAAAAGGCCCCAAAAGGCAGACACCACCTCTTCTTGGGTTCCCTTCGGTGGAGACGATCTCCATCTGAAACTCTCCCTGGAGTTTCCCTCGGTGATAGTGGCCAGAACTAGGAACATGGCCACCCGGTCCTGTCACCAGCCAGGAGTGGGCACCACAGGGCAGGTGAGGTCAGGATCTCCCTCTCCCCGCATATGGCGGCTCAGAGAATGCCGGGATCGGGAGAGGGAAGGAGGAGGAAAGCTGGGTGGAGGACAGCAAGGTCTTCTGTGTCTTCTAAACTCTGGTCTGGGGTCAGTCCACGGTAGCTGGCCCCGGATGACGAGGACCGTAACCACAATGGCAGCCTCTGAAGCCAAGAGGCGAAACTGCCCTCTCCTCCGCACAATGACCACCGCAGGCATTCCGTCCCAGTGGCAGGAAGCCGACCTTCCCGCACTCCAGCCATGTGCCGAAGGCCCAGAGGTACGAAGATGTCAGTATCTCCTAAACAAGCAGCTGTGTGGCGAGAGCCGGGACCCATCCGCACACCCACCCAACCCGCAGGCTTGCAGCAGCGGGGGAAGGGAAGGGGTCAGGCAGGAGTGCCCTCAGTCTGTCCCTATGAGGTCTGTGTGTCTGGTCTCCAGGGTGGCAGTGACAGGAGGCCTGCCTGGTGGGACCCTGGGATGCCACGGCTTCTTCCTTCAAGAGCTGTCTCTGGAGAAAGGGTGGCACAAAGGGTGGCACTGCTCTGATGACATGGAGGTCTGACACCAGGAGCACCTCCCTGTTGAGCTGCGCACACCATATTGGTCTCTTGGAGGAAGAAATGTCTTCCTTTGGAGATGGAAGCTCACTGCTCAGGAGTGTCCGGAGGGCTCCATTTCCTCAGTCACCCAATCATGCTGTTCTTGATGCCTGCCTGAGTCATGTCCGGCCTCGCTCTCAGGGCGCATGGGTCCCTTTCTCTGAAAGATGCTCAGCCAGTGGGATGGGGCCCGGATGGCACCCATCTCAGACACCACCTTTGTAGAAGCCACCTGTGAAGGAAGCCCTGGTGCAGGAAAGCAGCTCTGGGAGAGGGAGGGGACAGATTCCCACTAACCATGAGTGTACCTGGATCTAGCCATGCCCGAAGGCATGCACGCTCCTTGGCTTTTCAAAATGAACCAAAGAGGTACTTATGCTTACCTCCATGTAAGTGGATTGGCATCATTCATAACAAAGACCCCTGACCAATAGGCCCCCACTATCTACTCACTTGCTCAACAGTGTTTGTGGGGTCCTATGGTGCCCAAGTACAGGGCTGGCACAAAAGCATTCCTGTTCCACATGAAGACCCAGAAGAGGTCCAGACCTGGGTGAGGACATTGGGAACAGAAGAAAGCATATTTCAAGGATCATTAGTCCTCATCTTTCAGAGTAAATAGACTTCTGCCTCTAGCTCTAGTTCTCCTATGAAGACGACATCTTTTTATTTCTCTGCTTTTTGCTGGCTGACACTTGATCGTTTACTGACAAACCTGTCTCTTGATGGGTCTCCCAGTGACAAACAGTGAAGCAACACCAAGGCTCACCAGAGCTTTGCTGAGCGCTGTGCCTCACAGCTGTGACAGGGGACCAGCCTAGAGGTCCCCGGCTGAGCTCCTGCACTGGCACTGGGTCGGGTCCTGGTCAGAGTGTGGGTAAGTCGCCTCTTTCTTATTTACAGAGCTGGTGCTGGGACTCCTCACTCTTACTCCTTCCAGCATTTCCAATTCCTCTTCCCTCTGCCGTGGTGGCCCAGGGAGCTGCTGGAAGGCTGTGTCCTAGGCGGAGGAGGAGTTTCCACAGCAGGCAAGAGGTCGAAGGGAAGGAGAAGGACAAAGCGCTCTCCCAGGGATGGGGAAACAACAGTACCTGGGGAGCAAGGCCGGGACATTCTGGGGGGGTCAATGAGAATGCAGGGGGCACAGGGACCTACCTCCCTTGGTTTCAGGGACACAAAGAGTGGGCACTCGCAGGGTGTTTTCAGCACAGGTGCAGCGGCGTGGGGGAGCCGGGGAGGTGCTGATGGTCCCGGAAGATGCCCTGAGGATGAACTAGTGAAGCTGGAGTTGGACAGACCCCTGGGCAAGGGCCAGGGCACGGGCTCCACAGGCAGTGAGATTACCCTCACGAGCCAGACATGGAGCACACACCTGGAATCCCAGCACTCTGAGAGGCTGAGGCAGGAGGGTGGCAAGTTTGAGGTCAGCCCGAGCAACTTGGCAAGAACTTGTCTCAAAATAAAAAGTGCAAGAGAGGCTGGTGATGCCAACATTTTGTGTGTCATTTTGTAAACTGTAAGTAATGCAGACATTCTCGTTATCGGAGATCTAAGTTGAAGTGCGCACCTCCCGTTCTTAGTCCCCCTGCACCCTGCCCTGCACCGTCAGACTCAGCAGTAGTCCCCGATCCCGGGGACCGGATCACAGGTCCTCCAAGTGGTCTCCTCCTGATCTGACCCACTTCTCCCCGACTTCGCAAGCCCCATGCGGAGGGCAGTGGGTGACAGCACAACACACACAAGGGGTCACAGGGAGTTGCACTCCAGTGTCAGGTGTCCTGTTCTTTGGGCAGGGCTGGTGCCAGCCTGGCTCCCTCCGGGTTGGAAGCAGCAAGGAGCCCGGAAACCAAACTGCATGTGGGCCCCGCAGGATGAGCACCTGCCTCATGTTGCTCTGTGGCCTTTGTTAAAACTCACGTGGCAACACTGGAGGTTTGTTCCTCCTCTGAGAGGTGGGGAAACTAGGCCCAACAGGCAGATGCCGTCCATTGGTGAGTCCAAGGCAGTGGCGCACACAAGGTCAGGTCAGGGTGGCCTGAGACCAGCTTTTCTCTGTACTGCAGGAATCAGGACAAGCCCGATACAGGTGGTGCTGTCAGTTCCCTCCGTGTGCACCCTTGGCTCTGCCTGCGCCCCCTGCCTCTAGGGGTGCTCTGGGCAGGGCTGGGGAATCAGCAAGACCGCACTGGAGAAGCCTCTGCAAGCGAGGGGCGTGGGGAAGTTGTGAGCCCGGCCCACGCGCCGGGGTTTCCTCCTGATAAAGCTGGTGTGAGCTGGAGATTCACTTAGCCTCCCCTGGTGACCCTCACACTGCGGTTTCTACTAAACGCTCGTGGACTATACCATCTCAGCTATGAAGATCATTAAACTGAGCCAGCCATGGACACTGGAGACAGTATATATTAGGCTGAGAGCCTCAGGGGCAGGAAGTCCCCAGGATGCCAGGCTGAACTCGCAGACACCCACCCAGCCACTAGACCAAGCCACTAGACCAAAATGGTTCCTGTTGCCCCCCCAGTCATCAGATAAAAAGCACAACTCAGCGGGGCGTGGTAGCCCTTCTACTTCTTGTCTCCTGTGATCCCAGCACTGTGGGAGGCAGAGGCAGAGGGATTCAAAGTTCAAGCCCAGCCTGAACAAATCAGTGACTTAGCAAGGCCTGGTCTCAAAATTTAAAAAGAAAAAAAAAAGTTTTTAAAGAGAGATGTAGCTCAGTGCAAAGGCCCTGGGTTCAATCCCATGTGGATATATGTATCAGTAACTGGCCAAGGCTTGCTGGGCCTAAGACCAAATGGTTTCTAGGTGATCCTTGCCTCTCTGAGCTCTGGGGCGAATTCCTCTGGTTGAGGTTGCTGCAGGCAGCTGCTGGAAGCCAGCAAGCGCACATCATGTGGCACTGTGGAACTGTGCCAGCATGTGGGCTTAGACGAGACATTGCTTGATTCATGACACAGCAGAGGCCTGTATGTGGCAACTTTTGCTTGGTTCTGTGTCAGGCAGAATGCCTCACATGAGGATCACTGTCCCTGTGCCTGGCCCTGTGCTTGCCTGTGGGGCCAGGGCACTCCAGTTCCAGTGCCTTCCAAGGACCCAGGGGGCTCAGGTCCTGTGGGTTCCACAGGACTTGGGCCATGGAGTTGTGACGTGCGTCTGCAGCTCTCAGTTCAGAGACTGGCTCCAAGTGACGTCTGGTCATCCCTGCGGCAGAGTCACTCTCCAAAACTGATCTCCAGTGGCTGATGCTGGCTGTCAAAAGGGATGACAACAAGAGAGGCTGCCTTTCAGACTTGTCTCCAGCCCAGCCCAGTCCTCAGGGCTGTGAAGAAAGGGTTTCCTAAACTCTGGCATCACTTCCTGTTTCCTGTGTCACCTGGATGCCTTGCCCTGGAGCGCAGGAAGTGAAAGCTGGAAGAGTTTTGGTTTCCAGGATCTTTCTGAAGCTGAGCCCCCTTGAGCACCTGTTGGAAACTCAGGGCGGGCTTACAGACTCGAAAATCAGAGGGAGCAGCGGGTGAAGAAAATTCACCAGCGGAAACAGTACCAGAGCTGTGGCACAGGAGCTCTGGTGGGAGGTCGTGGAAGTGGGGTAGGCCCTGTCTAAAGGAGGGAAGTGGCCCCTTTTCTGGTATGCATATCAAGAAGATTCTCTTACATGGGCAGTCATATCTTGGGAGTTTTTTCATTTTTGCCAAGAGAAGCTCAGAATCTAGACTTTTGTGTCCAAGTTCCCGATTTTTCAATGTTGGGTAGTATTTCACATTGGAACGCTGGGTAGACCCAGCAAACCAAAGCCCTATTACCAGTCAGCCTCTCCTGCTCTATGTGTCCCTCCCAGGACAGTGCTGCCCACCACCTGCCCACATCCTCACATCACAGTTGAGGCTGTGGCCCAGGGGCCTCAGGTTAGAAACCTCTGCAGCCATGCTCCAGCTCCTGGGAAACCTTGGCCTTGGTCAGCGGAGTGTGGCTTCCTGGGCACATGTTCGATCTCCCTAGCAGCTGCTGTCTTTATCTCTTTCCCGTCGTCCGCTCGGGGGCCAGGCGTGCTCCCTATGGCCTCCCCTAAGTTCCCACTGGGACCTTGTCCCAGAGCGTGTCCTGGTGAGGCTGGAGCTCCAGCGCAGGCGAAGTCAGCTGTAGGTGCCCGCTGTGGTCTCCAGGCTGTCCCCTCCAGGGGCCAGTGAGCACTGGTGGCCCTTGGAGCCCAGTGAAGAGCTCAAGCTCCAGTCCAAGGTCGGGCCGTTCCTTGCGCTGCTCATGACGACTCCTCTGCGTGTGCTTTGGAGAGAGTCACTGGCAGGAGCCAGAGGGAGCGCATGTCTCTCACCTGTCCTCTCCACGGTGACACTTGGGACCTCTGCACTAGTCCAGTCTCCGAGCCTCCTGTCTCTCACTGCCCACTCTTGAATGATGGGAGGGACCATGCCAGGCCACAGCTGGATGCGGGGGGACCTTGCCTTTGTCCCTGACTGCACCCCATCCTGCTGCTCCCTTCCCACCATCTATCACCTGTCTGTCTGTCTGTCCATCCATCCATCTGTCTGTCATCCATCTTTTATCTTTTTTTTCTTTTTTCAAATGTTTGGTTTTTTGAGACAGGGTCTTCCTATGTAGCCCAAGCTGGCCTCAAACTCATGGCAATCCTCCTGGTTCAGCTTCCTGAGTGCTGGGATTATAGCCTCGCACTACCATGGCTTCACTGTCTAAGGAGCTCTTGTCCTACATGTCCTGAGTCACTGTAATCTCACAGACATTGCTCATTTCATCCCAGAGTCTGATAACATGCCCTAGATTGCACCCGCTGCAGAGGAGACCAGCGATGGCTTCTCCACGTTTAGAAAACACCTGAGTGTCCAGCGGCTGCACAGTGGCTGCTGTCCCTGCCTGGGTGGTCACAGTAACATGCCTGCCAGGCCGCTGAGCACCAGGTGAAGGAAGCTGTCAAAGTCCATGTTGTTACAGAGGCGACCTTCACGTCAGCACACCGCTGCCCTGCTGTGCACTCTGGAGTTCGTGTGTGCCGCCCGGGCCGTGCCGTCCCACATCCCCCTCTGCCTGCTGCTGGTGCCTGCAGGTTCGCCCAGGCCTCAGGCCATCACTGTGCTGGCTGGGTGGCCATGTTTCCCTAAAGCCAGAACTACGGGGTTCTCTATGGTTTCAAGAGTCTCTCAGCCTGCAGTGGCAGTGACATGTCCTAGGAGGGGACACCCTGCTGGCCCTGCCATGGATCTCTGATGAGCTGCTGTGCTCATCAGGGGAGGTGGGACAGAGACAGCACCCGTAGGGCCAGACAGAGGCACACAGCTGGGTACCCGGTGGTCCTGACACACAGGAGGAGTCTCCGCATGGTGTCACCTATGTCCCTGTCATGAAAGCAGGGAATTCCAGCATACCAGCCTCAGAGCTGCATCCAAGTCTTTCCTCTCTTGGCCTCAGTTTCCTCATCTTTAAAATGGACAGGGGCCGGGTGTGATGGGGCAGGGGGCTGAGGCAGGAGAACTGTCATGAGTTTGAGCCCAACCTGGGCCAAATAATAAGCTCAGTTTCAACCCAAACTACATAGTGATGCCCTGTTCTCACCCCCCCATTTTAAAATTCATTCATTCATTAAATGGAGAGTGGATGTGATATTATGACAAATACTGATTTTCACCTAAACCCTGGCCTTTTTTTTTTTTTGTAGTACAGATATTCCTGTTTTAATGAGCTACTCATTTAGTAACTATTTGCATTTATGATGAAGGCAGGATGTTCAGACTTTTTGTTGTTGTTTTGAGACAGGTCTCACCATGTAGTTCAGGCTGGCCTTGAACCCTATGTAGCACGGGCTGACTTTGAACCCATAGCAATCCTCCTGTGTCAGCCTCCCAAGTGCTGGAATTATATGCATGTGCTACCACGCCCAGTGACCCATCTTTTTTTTTTTTTCTTTTTGAGACAGAGTCTTGCTTTGTAGTTCAGGCTGGCTCTGAGCTCACTATGTAGCTCAGGCAAGCCTCGAACTCAGCAATCCTCCTGTCTCTGCCTCTTGAGTGCTAGGATTACAGGCATGAGCCACAACACCTGGCACTGTGGTATGTGGTATTGATGGCTGGTGGGCGTGAGTCACCATGCCTGGCATTGTATGTGGTTACTGGGGATCAAACTCAGGACCTTGCACTTGGGAGGCAGGCGCCAGAACCACTGAGCTAAATCTCCGGCCCTGACCCATCTTTTTATGTTCTGTATATCTTATTGTTAGAGCCTCAATGTCTTCTTCTGTACAGCACATCTTGCTTATACAGTACTGTAACTTTTGCTGACTATACCGTACAGTACAGTTTTGTTGTTTTATGTTGTTATAATTACTACAGTGCATTAAGAATTATGCAAATAAAAGTCAAGTCATCAAGTCAGAGTTTCCTTTGGTCATCTTTTTGTTCTAAATATTGTAATGTACATACTATATGCAACTCCTTAATCAGCAGCCAATTCTTTTCGCAACCTCGTTGCAGGACTAGTGCTCAGTTGTTAAACAAGGAACGGCCGAGTTGGGGATTAAATGCAGGAGTGCCTGCCACTTAGGGAGTGTCCCAGCCATAATTTTTAGTCTGAGACAGGGTGTCCCAGGCCTGCACTTGGAATCATCCTGCTTCAGCCTCCCAAGTAGTTGAAAGACAGGAGGGTGTGCAACATCACACCCTCCAGGCTTTGGGTTTCAAATTATTTCCCCAAGAAAGGTCACTGAAACCCAAACCATCCCCCGTCTTCAGTTTCCCTAAGGAAATTCCCTATCTTATCTAACTGGAAGCCACAAGACCCTTCTAGTCTCAGAGGGTCCTCTCCTCCCTATAAAGGGAGGCTGCACGAAGACCCTGAACCTTGCTGGGTTCCTGACCTGTCTATCTCCGCTGGGTCACACTGCGCTGTCAATTGCTCTTCTGCTCGGTTGTCCATGCTGGCTCCGAGCGGCGGAGCACGCACTGCGCAGGCAGGGCCACACCTCTCCTGACCGCACCCTGAGACTCCCATAGCCCTAGATGTATCCTCTGCCATAAACAGTAAGCCCATGTTCCCTAGTTCTGGGAACCTCCTGAGCTCATGGATTGACCCTGGGAGGGGTCAAGGGAACCCTGCGATACGGCCAGTGGTGAAAAGCACAGCTCAAGCAGCAAGGCCAGGAGCGACGTTCAACACGGGGTACGGGGAGCTGTCTCGGGATAGGATTTCCACCCATGGCCCCCATTGATCCTCCACGTGGAAAGTGTCAGAATTCAGCAATCCTAGGACGTGTGGCCTGCCTACTACTACACAGCCACTTGCGTTCAGGTGGGGAGAGCATCCACATCTTTTGGGATCCCCGCAGTTGTCTGAGCTGCCTCTGGTGTGACAGAAAGGAAAAATGGGCACTCTGCTTTCCCCACACAGTGGACTTAGATCAACGATTTCCCAAGCAAGAGCTCCCAACTTCTCTGGCCTCTTATGGATTCACAGGTTACTCAGTGTTTGGTTTTGTTTTGTTTTTTTAGTTTTTTGAAACAGGGTCTCACTTTGTAGTTCAGGCTGGCCCTGAACTCACTATATAGCCCAGGCCAGCCTCAAACTCGCAGTAATCCTCCTGCCTCTGCCTCCCGAGTGCTGGTACTACAGGGGTGAGCCACCACATCTAGCTCCTTTATGATTTTTTTTTTTTTTTGAGACAGGGTCTCACTTTGTAGTTCAGGCTGGCCTTGAGCTCACTATGTAGCCCAGGCAAAGCCTCGAACTCAGCAATCCTCCTGTCTCTGCCTCCCGAGTGCTGGGATTACAGGCGTGAGCCACCACACCTGGCACTGTGGTATGTGGTATTGATTGCTGGTGGGTGTGAGTCGCCACGCCTAGCATTCTATGTGGTCACCAGGATCAAACTCAGGACCTTGCACTTTCGAGGCAGGAGCCAGAACCACTGAGCTAAATCTCTGGCCCTCCTTTATGATTTTTTGACACAAGTTCTCACTATATAGTTCCGGCTGGCCTCAAACACACAGTGATTCTCTTGTCTTGGCCTCCCAAGTGCTGGAATAACAGGTGTGTGCCCCTGTGCCTGGCTCTGATTAAGTTTCTTGATAAGTCTCTCTTGAGGGCCTGCATACAGTCAGTCCTGAATCTTGATGTAGAACCAAGAGGATCAGAACGCATTTCACTGGTTGGGAAAAAGATCACAAACTGAACCACTGGACTCAGCTATTCCCCTTCCAGGTATCTTTCCAAAAGAGTAAAGACTTTGTACTATAGCAATCCAGATCCTTACGTGGCCATGTTTATAGCCATTCATGATAGTGAAATCTTGGAAGTGGCCTATATGTCTATCAGCAGTTGAATGGATAAAGAAAATGTGGTATTTGTACACAGCAGAGTACTACTTTGCCATAAAGAAGGATAAACTTGAGCCATTTGTAAGAAAATGGGTGTACCTTGAGACCATAATATTAAGTGAAATAAATCATAGACAAATTTTAAATATCACATTGTTTCTCTTATATGAGAAATCCAAAATATAAATCACTTGAAGAGCAAAATAGATAATGCCAGGCATGGTGGCTCATGCCTGTAATCCCAGCACTTGGGAAGCAGAGGCAGGAGGATTGCTATGAGTTTGAGGCTGGCCTGGGCTACATAGTGAGCCAGGCTGAACTACAAAGCAAGACCCTGTCTCAAAAAACAACAACAACAACAACAACAACTCACTAGGAAAAAAAGATAAGAAATGGGAAGAGAGGGCCGGAGGGTTAGCTCAGTGGTTC
>PVIC010007008.1:11234-52420 GCA_004025085.1 Thryonomys swinderianus
AAAAAAAAAAAAAAAAAAAGAGATGGGAAGAAAGCCTTTGCAAACAGGAAGAGGACTAAGAGATGACAGGAGAGGAGGGGAGGGGGGAGGGGGCAGGGGATATAAAAAGAATAAAGATGTGTCACATGTAAGTACAACTCATTATATATTGCAAGTGTGTACTAATTAAAATAAAAAAAATTTCCAGGTCTGATTTCTATGGAATGTGGATCACTTTCACCATCATTAAGGCTGAGCAGTCATGAGCTCGCTGCCACAAGTGGGGGATTGTCCACAGTTTGCTTTTGGTTCCTAATCTTGTCTCTACAGGACCCCCCCATCCCCTCAAGGTCATGGGGCATAAAGGGAGAAGACATCATCTAAGGAAGGGTTTATGGAGCTGGGCACAGGAAGTGTGTGAGAGGGAAGTGGCTGGCCCCCTGTGGCATGGTGTGGGCATGCATAAGCAGGTGCTGAGGGAGGAGGTCTGACAGGTGGCCCAGGCCCAGGTAGCACTGGGAATGCTGTACACCAGGCCCAAGCTCAGGGTCCAAGGCTGGCTGCTCGATAGGACCACCCTGCATCCCAGCAGGGGTCTGTGCACCTGCAGTGGGACTTCTGCTGGAGCCAGTGAGGAGGCTGTATTTCGGGTCCCCCCGACTGATCTAGTGAGTCTGACCTGACCAGCTTTGAGAGGCCCACTGTGGCTGCACACATGGTCACCTGCAAGACACCAGCCACCTCCTCCTCTGGGGCCCTGA
The DNA here is from genome assembly GCA_004025085.1 of Thryonomys swinderianus. NCBI lineage: Eukaryota > Metazoa > Chordata > Mammalia > Rodentia > Thryonomyidae > Thryonomys > Thryonomys swinderianus. Next base: position 11,975 of record PVIC010007008.1, read on the forward strand.
GCTGGCACAGACCACAGCCATAGTGGACACACACAGCCTGTTCTGGGCCTGGTGGCTTCTGTTTCCCTCAGGGAGTCAGATGTCACACAGCCGGGTGACCCCAAGATCGCCATGCTGCTGTAAGGCCAGTGTAGGGAGAGGCTGCAGGTGGCCGAGGAGTGACCTCACTACCTCACTATGGAGCCCTGTGGGCAGCACAGCTACTGACCTTTGCTGTTTTGAGCCACTCTGTCGGGTTATTTGGTTACCAAGGCGGTGCCTGTCTGTCCTCTTCCCCGAAGGGTGTGGCTGAGGAGCAGCCACCTGCAGGGATAAGGCGATGAACCTTTTCCCTGTGCTGCTGTGTGGGACAGACATTCTTGTCCAGGCAGATGACAAGAGACAAGACAACACACAAACATGGTGATTTCCACAAGGAACTGCTTGAGGGAGGAATGGGTCAACAGGGGTAAAATTAGGAACAGTCTCTAACCCGAGGCTCTCAGTGGGGAACTGTACAGTGCTCCCCTAGAAAAGTAGAGCCAGCAGAGGAAGGGCACGTGTGAAACAGCACAGCACGGAAGGCCGAGGGTGAAGACAGAGGTGAGGTCACAGACATCTGCAGGGCTGGGAGCTGCGCTGTCCTGCTCAGCAGCCCTGGCCAAGTGCAGCTATGTCACTTAAGTTTAAACTGAGACTCAGTTTAATTTGGAATTTGTCTCAGTGGCACCACACCTGCCTGGCAAACGCAAGGTCCTGAGTTTGATCCTTGGTACAAAATATTGAGTCGCAATGGGACTGGTGGTCACATGGGACTGTGAGGACATTGTATATCAGCATCGTTGCTAAGGGCTCTACAGGCCACTCAGGGACAGAACACAGGGGAAGCAGATGGGGCAGAGTCTAGGTCACACCACATGTTCTTAAGCTGGAGGCTTCTTTAACTTTCTCAAAGTCCTGGTTTTCTCTGGGTTTAAAGGGAGCTCTTCTAGCCCAAGCCCAGTAGAAATTACCCACGACAGCAGGTCTAGGCCTAAGCTCTGGTCTTGCTCCCACACAGAGGTCTTGTCATTCATTCTTACAAGCTCTTCCAGCTGTGTTGGGGCCCCTGATGTGAAAAGGAACAGTGTGGCTACTTCAGGCACCATGCCGAAGGGATATTGCCACCATTAGCTGAAGCCGATGTTGATTAGCCTATTTTCTTCCCAGACACTTAATATCTGTTGGTGTGGCATCAGAACCAGAGACCCAGGCCATGAAATAGGTAGGCCCTCGGGGACTGCAGCGTCTCCAGAAGGATGTCTAGAAGGGGCTGGGCATGTGCCAGAGCCAGGGGAGTTGATGGTGCTGTGTCTGAGGCAAACGTGTGATGGCACCCAGGCTTGTCCCCACCTCATTTATCCTCGCACATAGCCTGAGGCCAGTGGGCCCTGTGACTGATCACCATGTCAAGTTCACAGCCTCCCTGAGAGGCCCCGCTGCCTGGGTTCAAATCCAAAGTCCCAGCATCCCAGGATTTTGGCTTTGGAAATGGCCTTTAGAGGTTTCTGGGTCCAGCTCCAGCTGATGGTGAGTCTGTCCTGTTGTGCCAGTAGGAGGTCTGGGTGCCATCAGGTCTCCAGAGCACTCAACTACTGGGGAGAGTAGAACGTTGCCCCAGGGCACGGCAGGACTTGGGGCCTGGGGTCTGGTATGCAGTAGGCACCGCATTTGTCCACAGATTCCTCTTGCTCTGGATCCTTTGCTGTTTGTCAGGGTTTAGATCTACAAGCGCCCTCAGTTGCCTCTGTGTGGAAGGTGACTGGCTGCGTCCGAGGACCAGCTCAATCCGAACGTGCTGTAGGAGGTGGGGCCTGGTTGGAGATGGTCACCGGGAGTGACTTGGAAGAGGGAGCTCCCTCCAGGCTCCTCCCTTCCCTTTCTGCCTTGACCACCCTGAGCGGCTCTGCTTTGCTGGGCACAACAGACCTCTCTTTTGAGTGAAAGTGACAGGCACCGTCTTTTCTTTCAGTGGGGCTGAGACAGAGCCAAAGTGTTCTCAGGGTGCCTTGTACGCCACCACATCTGGGATGCTGCCATGTGCAGGGGAGGCTGGTGACATCTACAGGACCCCGCTTCCTCCTTGTGTCACATGGCTTGAGTTGCAAATCTCCCAGAGATACACAGGGCCCAGAAAAGATGGGTCAACAGGAAAGGGCCTGGCTACTGCGGAGGGATCTGGTGGCCCTGGATGTGGTGGCTCTGGATGAGGTTGGCTCTGCCCACCCCCATAGCTAGTGTTGATGCCTGCAGGCCTCAGGGTGCTCCTCCAGCTCAACTGGGACTGCCTGGCACCTTTTGGTTTTGGTGCCCATCCCTCCCTCTTTTCCTAGTGTTTTAATCCACCCTGGCACTTCTGGTCACTGTTCCAAAGCCCTTACTATCCCCAAAGGAAAGGGAGAGGCTTGATACACCAGAGGGGCAGGGAGCTGGATTTAAAAACAAATTGAGAGCTGGCTCCTTGCAGCACAGCCACAGTCCCAGAACTCATGAGGCTGAAGCAGGATTGCTTAAGCTGAGGGATTTGAGACCAGCCTGAGCAGCATAACGAGAAGGCAGCCCACAGGAAGAAGGCCGTCAGGTGCATTTTGGAGGTGCTGCTTCTCTGTTGCTCACAGTACCACGAAGGTAACTCTGCTCCCACCACTGTGCCATGTGACCATGGCTGCCGGGACTCACCTGGTGCCAGGAGCAATGCTCTAATAGACCTGCTGCCAAGCAGAGCCGGTCTCTCTGCCTACCTAGCAGCGTCCACCAAGGACACATGGTGACCTTCGCCCAGGGAGCCAGCGCAGGTGGCCAGCGATACACCTGAAGATGGCTATACAGTGGGAGAGGGTGGCTGGGGAGAACTCGGGGCTGTCCCTGCATGGCCTTGCCACCAGTCCTGTCCTGTGAGAGGACAAAGCTGTCAGCTGGGTCTCCTGCGTGTGGTGGGGGTGGATCTGAGAACTTACCAGGTGTGCCCAATGAGGCAGTACCAGCAGCAAACAGCTCGCCAGGCAGCTGAGGACTCAGGACCAGCCCTGGGGAAATAAGCAAATGTCCTGCATACCAAGGTCCTGCACGGGCAACATTGTGATGTCACACTACTGAGGTGGCCCCACAGTAGGGTCAAGGACAGCCCTGGATGAGACAAGCCAGTACCAACAGAGAAGTTCTGACAGGCCTCTGTGGTAGAGAGATCCACTTGCAGACAGTAGCAGATAAAACACCTCACTACCATTTGCCTCTACTCCTGTCCCTGCCTGCTCATTTGTTGTGTTTTGTTTTTGTTTGTTTGAGACAGAGTCTCACTATGTGGTTTCGGCTGGCTTTCACCTCATTGTGTATCCCATACTGGCCTGGAGCTCTTAAAGATCCTCCTGCCTCAGTTTCTCAAGGGCTGAGATTATAGGCATATGCCACTGTGCGTGGCTCAAAACAAGCTCATCTTTTGCAAAGTTTCACCATGCTGATGGACCTATGTGGGCAACTCCAACCACAAATGTTTTCTGTGATTTGTTTAAAATTCCAGATAGCTTTTTTATATTGTTGTTTTCTCTGCTGGGCTATCCCTATCTGCCTGGTGGGGCCTCAGGGCAGACAAAAGAATTTAAATATTAGCTCAGTAAAACAGGCAGCAAATCCACCCCTCCAGTTAAATCCAACACAGATGTCTTTGAGTTATCTTCCTAGTACGGTCGCCTGGACTACTTTCCACTGTTGGGATTTGATAATTAGGTGCAATTTATATTTAATGGGGCTGCAAAGAAAAGAGAAACTCACCTCGAAGCTTCCAGGCCCTCTTCCTCTGGTGCTTGGAGCTAGGGTAGAGAACACTCCATGGCTTCTCCTTGGAAGCCTCTGGCTAAGCCTAAATTTTATAGTTTCAACAGTGGATTTCAAATATTAGGGGCATTTGAATCATCTTGCGGGGTTGTGAAACCACATATCCTACCAGCAGAGATCCCAAGTTTGCAGGCCTGTGGAGGACCCACAAACTCACAGTTCTAACCAGTTCCCAGGTACAACGATGCTCCTGGTCCAGGGATAGCACTTTGAGAGAGCCCTGCTGGGTGATGGTCTCCTGGGATTGATCCTGAAATAGCAAGGCTGACGGGAGGCAGTATTTTGAGGTTTTCTGAGAACAAACAGGAGCTCTGCTTTGAGGCCAAAGTGAGCCTCCTGGATCAGCCAACAGGCTTTATCAAGGATCTATTCATCACTAGGGTCGAGCTGGAGCCAGGGTGCAGCTGACGTCAGTTGGAAGCCTGGAAGCCTCAGGCTGGGCCTCTTTCGAGTACGAAGGTGGCCTGACTTCCAGCCGCTGAAGCCGACCTGACTGCACATGAGTAGCAGCCAGGACCTGGAGGTCCTCACGGGATCCAGCCTTGGTGCCCACATGGTGACCAGCTTCCCGAGAGGCCTCAGCTCCCCAGTGTCCTCCCACTGTGGTGCTTGTCCGGATAAGCACATGGTTAGGAGGGGAAGGACAAAAACCAGCTTAGTAGGCTTGGACTTTCTGGAATTGCTGATGAGTATCCAGTCTCAGGACAGATGGTGGCAGTGTGGCCTATGGATGTCATCAAGGTCACCCTGAGGAAGTCACCAACTGTTGGAGGTGGGCTGGTGATGTGTGGCTTCACAGGGTGGGTCTCCCACATGGCTGTACCCAAAGTCAGAGTAAGGAGGCACAGCTTGGTTACTTTGCAGAAGTCTCGGATGCTCACAGGTGACAAGGGGCTTTGCTGGCCAGCTGAATTCTATACTTGCCCAGGGGCCAAGGTCCTGGCTATTCTCATCTCACCCCTGTGCTGTGGCAGGACTCATCCAACTCCACTGCCCTGCAGAGGGCCTTGGTCCACCTGGTCCCTCCCTGAGTTCTACCTGTCATTACTGCCAGCCCTCCCAGAGTCCCTCTGAAAGATACGCAGTCCAAACACGGTGTGCCTGGCAAGTGACACCCTCCGTTCATCTCTCTTGAGCCAGGGACTTCAGGACTAGGAACCCTGGCATTGTACTGAGTGGACCCAGCTCCTATTGTCTGGTCACCATCCCAGGTGACCCTGTCTAGGGGATAGATCACTCCAGAGTTCTCTCCCCACCTTTCAACATGGCTCCAGGGACAAGGAAGCCTACTGTGTCAGCCTTGCTCAGGACTCAAAAGTAATTGGCTACCAGATGCTACAAACTCTGCCTGAGGGTCAAAGGTCATGTGTGAGGCAATGGATCCCCGGATGGAGCTCAGGGATGGAAATTTCATCTCCTTAATTTAGTTGGAAGGGATGACTCTAAAACATGGGAGAATATAAATATAAATATAAATCTATATAAATGAGCAAACCAAAAATGTGAAGAGAAAAATATGCAATAATCTGTTAATCCCAGCATTATTTAGAATTGTGGGAAGTGGGAATTAATTTAAATGTCTATTAGAGACATGAAGCAATAAATTGTAGAAAACTCTCCAGTTGGAATATGAGGACTCATTAATATAATGGCTATAAAGATAGTGGGCTAAGAGAAGAATGTGAGGTATAAATTTAAAACAGAGAATACAAACAGTCACAACTGTGGAAACATTTGCATGTTAAGAATGCCCAACATCATTAGTAATCAGGAAGAGGAAAATACTAAGTGCCCACCAAAGAGCTAATATGAAAAAGAGCAACAATATTAAGTGTTGATGAGGATGTGGGCAACTGAAACCCTCATACAATGGGAAATGGCACAGCTGCTCTGGAGGTTTCCTGTAAAGTCAAACATATGACCTAGCAATTCTACCCCTGGGCATTCACCCAGAGAAGTGAAAACATTTCCATAAGAAAGACTGGTACAAGAATGTTCCCTGGAGCTAGGGATTTAGCTCAATGGCACCACAGCTGCCTTGCAAGTGCAAGGTCTTGAGTTCTATCCCTGGTACTGAGGCAGGGGGAGAATGTTCCCAGCTGTTTATGCAACCCAAAACCTACAGAGTAATTAATCTCAGTGGCTGGCTAGAACAGGGAGGTGGGCAGAAGGGCACACAGCAACTTTGTAGGCTGAAGATATATTCCAGATCTTTCTCCAGTGGTTACTTGAATAGGCACATTTGTCAAAACTCATAGAGTTACATGCTTAAAATATAGGAATTTTATATAACTTAATTTTATAGATTGTTTAAGGCCAGCCTGAAATACACAGTGAGACCCTGTCTCAAAACAAAAATAAACAAAAGCCCACAATGTAACTTATGATTTAATACACATGTACGTGTATATTTAGTACATACATATATATCATGGGATGTGCATATATGATGTATAATATACTCAGCATTGCTTTCAAGGAGGAGAATGAGAGGGTACCCTAAAGTGTGAGAAAGCTTTGTGTTTATGGATGAAATTATGGATGATTTTTCCTTAGGTTTGCCAAATTTTACCTATATGATTCTAGTTGATAAAATAGAATAGCAAATGTTCATTTATTAAACATTTCAGACTGCTAGAGACACACACTTGGGGTAGTCAGTGTGTGAGATTCCTAGTGCAAGTCTGGAGGGACTTCTCCTGGTTTCTGTCCACAAAACTACAGCCAAGTTCCTTTGTCCTTCACAAAGTTGCCCATACTGTCCTGGACAAAACCCAGTGGTGTCTTATTTGTCAGCAAGCACTTTGCAGATATTTTTTTCTGAAACACAGCGTGTGCTCGCCAAGGGCTGGTATATCTTTAATCCCCCCACTTCCTTCCTGCCTATAGTGCTGGGGATGGAACCTGAGACCCCACACATTCTAGGCTCAAGACATAGCTCACTGGTGGGTCTTTGAGGACCCAAGATAAATCTTTATGTTCCTAAGAGTCCCATGTAGAAGAAACAAGACTGCCAGGCACAGTGGCATGGGCTGTTCACCGTCCAAATCCAAACAGCAACACCAATAGTTTCCTTTGCTGTGTGCACAGTGCATTTTGGAGTTGTGCAAACCAAGTCCTTGGTCAGAATCCTATCCCACCGCTTCTTAGTTTTGTGACTAGGAAGTTATCCTGAGATTGGTTCCTTATCTATGTAATAGGACAGTTAGATGACTGAGTCGTGACAGCCTGTGTTCAAAAGCCCCTGCAATATACTGAACAATGGAAGATGAGGTGCTCACATAGTAAATTCTAGGCCCTGGCCTTTTCCTCTCTGACCTCTTTTGATCCTTGTTCTTTAACACTATTTCCTCACAGCCTTACTAGGTTCCTGAAATTGCCAGTTGTGTCCCTACCTCAGGGCCTTTGCACATGTCTACTAAAGACTAATGCTTCTTCATTGTGCTATAGCTGGGCCCGATGTCATCTAAGCTTCTATCTAAACATCACTTTCTATCATGTTGCTCTGTCTCATTAGTATAGTAGTTTCAGGGAGACACTTCCAATATCCATAGTAGACACCTGAAACCATGGACAGTCAGTCCCCATTCGACCTGACCTATACTTTGATTTTTCCTGTGTGCCTGGCATTTTTGCCATATTGGTGCCAGAGCTAATCTCTCCTTCCACACATTATGTCTGGTCCTTCCTTCACAACACAACTTCTGTGCTTTGGGGCCATCATCAAGTAAAATCAGGGTCACTTAGACACTGCCTTACCATGACAGTCCACGCGATAACCGAGGTGGCAGAGAGGGATGGCCTGTGCACATGGGGTCTTAGCATTGGGTCACTCAGAGTAGCATGTGATGTATTTGTGGAATTTTCATTTCCAATTTTTTTGTTTTTCCTTTTTGAGACAGGGTCTCGCTTTGTAGCTCAGGCTGACCCTGAGCCCACTATGTAGTCCAGGCAAGCCTCGAAGTCAGCAACCCTCCTGTCTCTGCCTCCTGAGTGCTGGGATGACAGGCGTGAGCCACCACGCCCGGCACTATGGTATGTGGTATTGATTACTGGTGGGTGTGAGTCTCCATGCCCAGCATTGTATGTAGTTTCCGGGGATTGAACTCAGGACCTTGCACTTGCGAGGCAGGCACCGGAACCAGGGAGCTAATCCTCTGGCCCTTCATCTCCAATTTTTGGACCCCTGTTGACTATAGATTGAGTGAAACCATGACAGCTCTGGGAGACTGTAGTTGAGACCGTCTTGTTGGTTTGGTCCCAGTCACCTGCCTCCTGTCCCAAATCCCTTGTCCAGGGGCCCCCATCTGTCATGGTCACTGCCTCAGCTCCAGCATGGCTCCCATAGCCTGCAATGAACAAACGAGCGGATATTTATTTCCAATCAGACCTTGCACACATTCAGTTTCATTTTCCAACTATTTTGCAAAAAGTGACTGGGAGAGACACTGCTGGCTCCCACTGCAGCAGTGGAGGGCATCTGCCCAGGATGTGCCTACAGCCCACGGCTCTGAGCGCTGCCCTGCTGGGAGACTCCACGTCAGCCACTGAGCTGTCCCGAGGACCTGGGGATAAAGAGAGCTTTGTGCAACTGCAGATGTGGCAGTTCTGGGAACAGCCCTGGACACACCTCCTGCAGGACACACCCTCCACTGCCAGGTGCTTGTTCCCTCCCCTGGCTCCTGTGCCCTGCAGTGGGCCAGCAGGGATGGGGCCCAGACAGCCTCACCTTTGTTTTTCCTGGGCCATGCCGACACCACCATGGGATTTTCTGACCCCTGCCAAAGTGAGTTTCTTTAAGGTTCCTGCCCGAAAGAGAAAATTTAGACCACGCGTTCAGGGTGCAGGATGTCACCCATGCTGGTAGCTGCCCATTGTCTCATGCCACTCAAAGGCAGCCCCCAAATGTCCCCATTCCTGGAAGCTGCTCTCAAGTGCCTGCTTCTTCCACTGGAAAGTAGTCCAGGTTGACCTCTGGCGCCTGGTCCAGGCGGCACCAGCAGGACAGACAATCTTCTTCCATGAGGTTTTTGAAGTAGTTTAATTTTTCTATTTAAACAATGTGTCTTTGTAAACAGAAAATAGTGTAGATGTAAAATGTCACATTGGAAGACTGGAATGTCTCATGATCTTATATTTTTCTTGATACCTGCTCCTGTACTGTATACATTATATATTCAAATATATTACTTTTATGCCAGGAAAGTATGAGAAAACTAGTTCCAGAGAAAACCTGGCTATGTGACTATATTCTGGAGAAGAACACAGAAACTACATGGGTGTTTAACATCAATTTTAATGTTTTCTTGGGACAGATGGTCCAGTGTCTACCTCTACCCTCCCTGGCTATTACAGAAGTCTGGGCACAAATGTTTGCAAAGTGTCACACACTAAGTCAGTAACACTTTAGTGTGAATTAGTTCTCTCTCCCCCACAAATACACATACCCTTCAATGGCACTTAGAGCTCTATGGTTGTCAGAGACTCACAGGAAATGAGATGAGGAGAAAGAAGGAAGCCAGCTTCACTCAACCAGACCCGTGTTCTCTGACCACAGCAGCCATGGCAGTCTAAAGAGGAGAGACATGGGGGCTGCAGGCTGTCTCCCCCTCTGTGCCAGTCCTCCTATAGAGGAATCCAGACGGAAATCTGTGTGTGGCCCTGCTGAGCCAGGTAGCCTGCCTGGGCCTTGGCTAGCAGAAGGGCCAAGCACAACTCAAACGCCTGTGCAGGCCCTGTCTGAATCTTACCTCACTTTCTTTTTAGTTCTGGTTTAAGGACCTTCTCCAAAACTCTCACTAATGATTAAAAAAGAAGGAAAACCCCAGCTGGTTAACAGAGTTTGAGGAGAGCCATGCGGTGCTGAAGGGGCTGGGAGGGAAAGATTCAGGCAGCTGCAGCTTTGGGGTCTGAGAAAGACATAGGAGCGACTGAATAGCAATTGGTAAGTGCTGGGGAGTCACTAATCAGCATGACAGATTCTCAGATCAGCAGAGGCTCCGGCCTGCCCTAAAGCCAGGACGAGTTAGGTGCTGAGAAATAAGTGCGCTGTGTAGCAGGAGCTACTGCAGACAGACAGAAGGACTTCCTGAAATGGAGAGCAGCTCACTAGAGAAGCAAAGTCCCAGGGAATTCAGAGGAAAACAGTACAACTCACTGCTGCGGAGACAGGATTTTGGGGAACAGACCTTAGCTGGAAGGCCATGCCCAGGCACCCAGGGCCTGGAAGGGACCAGTGGCAGGGGCAGGGGTGCTGTGGGTCCACAAGGACAGACAACAATCAAATTTGTGGGAGGTTTTGGGTTTTTGAAACACGTTGTACAGGCTGGCCTCAAAGTGTCAGCAATCTGCGCCTGGCTGAGAATAACAAGTCTGATTGCACTTTGCATCAGCAGTTGGTAACTGTAGCCCCAGTGGCAGAATGAATAACCAAAGGTGGGCCTTGGAAGAAGAGGGGTGGGAGTGCACTGGGTAGGTCCAGACGGAGAGAGGGAGAAGTTGGGGGATGGAAGGGGAGATTCATCTATGGCGTTCATGGAGGCCAGGGAGAGAAACAGACTTGACATGGCGGAGCCATGGATGAGTGCAAAAGCTCTGTTTGTTCCTGAGTGGACAAGGGAGAGAATGCTCCATCCTTACACCCCACCTCCGTCAGACCCACTGTGGAGTCGGGTTCTGTTAACCTCTCGGTGCCAGTGCAGACTGCAGGGCGCTGCAGAGCTCCTTGAGTACTTTGGGGTGAGTGGATGAGTGGATAAGTGGATTAGCACTGAGAGGCGGTGCTGCACCGAGGGTCCACGCCCTGAGGGCTTTGTTTCCACCTTTCCTCCAGGAGAGCCAGTGTCCAGCGAGCTAGGCTAGTTTAGGGGGTTTCTACCCAGGAGGGCAGGCTGACACTCTGTTGGATCTTCCCATTCTAGGCCTTGGGTTGTATGTTGAGGTGTCCAATGAGGCATTGCCAGGCCACTGTTTCTCCTGGCTCCACCTACCCTGAGGAGGAAGGTAGGTGTCACATAACACCCCACATGCAAATGCCCAGAATCTTTGGTTCAATTAAACCATGTGTTTAGTACTTAGGATCAAAATGGGGTGCTTACATCATCCCCTCCTCTTTTTACAAATGTCTTATATTGACATATGAACGGATAAATAGCTCAGACTTGTGATCCTCCTACCGCAGGAGTGTAGCTGGGATGACAGGTGTGCACCAGAGGGGAGATACACGGAGACCCCAAGAGTCACACCCCTGCGTGGGTCTATTGTGCGCATTCATTTTCTCCACTGGTTCTGCATGGAGAGCTGCATCCCAAAAACTTGCGGTTTGAGGAGGTTTTAGGCTCATTTAACTTGGGAAAGTGCGACCTCTCTAGTGACAAGGACCATTTGCAAAGCATATTAGAAAGTCAGAAAAGCACCCTTTTTTGGCTTCCTGCTGCAGGCTTTCTCTACAGGATTAGGAGTGGGTTGGGCTGAGGCCCTCCTGCCACAGGCCCAGTGCACTGGATCAGACGCTGGGCGGGGTGCCCTGAGCCTGGCACGCCTGCACGGCAGCCCTGTGATGGAGGCCATGTTCCTCACCCCTTGCGCCCGCATCTTCTCATCGTGGGGATGAAAGAACAACAGTCCCTCCTCACGGGGCCTCGCCAAGAGCTACGTAAGTTTTCATTGTGTTAGGGTCTCTAAGGATACAGGGCAGTCATAAGGCCTGAACATGTTGTGTATTGCTACCATGCTCTTCCTTCCACATGTTTTAGTTTGTCATTTATTGTCCACTCATAGCTGTTGACAAAGAAAAACCTCTTCTGAAGCTGTAAGGCATAGTCTCACCTTTCTATCTACCTTAACCCGTGGTAATGAGGATTGAACCCAGGGTGTCACACTAAGCTACATCCCCAGTCTTTTTTATATTTGAAAATTTTGAGACAGGGTCTCATTAGGTCACTGAATTGCCTGGGCTAGGCTTCAACTTTTGATCCTCCTCCCTTAGCCTCCCAGAGTGTTGTGATTACAGGTATACACTATGCCAAGCTAGTCTTCTAAAATATTATCTGCAATTTAGTAACACAAAGCAAAGATCCATCCTGAATTAATAGACCAGGCTAGGTATTCTTGTTATTTAATTGTGCCTAATAAGAATGCTTTATTGTGTACAATTTGATGTTTTACCACAGCCACAAAAACCACCACTATAATCAATACACAGAACATCACATCATTCCAAGCAAGTCCCTTAGGGTCGCCTTGGGGACTTATCTCTTGCTTTTCTCCCACTCCCTATTCAGCGCTTCCCAGGCAGCAGTCCCTCTATGCATCTTCTCAGTCCTCACTGGGCACCTCTTCTGTTTGGCCTGTTGTTTTCCAGCATTAGCTGGGCTACTCCTGCCCAGAGTTCCCAGCCCACCTCTTTCTGACCACACTGCACACTGTGGGATGAAATCACCAACTCCATCTCTGAGCTCCTCATTGGAGTGTCATCAAGCATGCCAGGGATCTTCCTGGTCCTAGGCCCACCCTGGGGGTATGACCTTCCTCACCTAGCTGGTGGTCTTGGTATACGCCTGAGCCAGTGGATGACACCCCTCCTATCTCCTGTCCCTCCAGAGCTGAGGTGACTCTGATTTGCAGGCCCAGCTTCAAATTGAGGGAGCTGCTGAGGCTGAGCAGGGCTGGGAGTGTATGATGTTCTGGCCATAACGGGGCAGCCCAGGCTGAGGTGCAGGGGTCGAGGAAGGCCAAGCTCAGAGCAGGCCACAGGTCCATTCCAGATAAAATACTGTGCCAAGGCCAAACCAAATACTGAGTCAGAGGAAGGAGCAGTCAGGGAGCTTTCTGCAGATGTCCCATATTCCCCAGACCCTGAGACCCCAGCATCATCAGACAATGCTGACAGTTGGTGTTTTTCCTGGTTTGTCCCTAGTGGAACTCCTTGCACAGGACATCATGATGCCCGCATGCCATTGGCCACTAGCAATTCTGGCATGGTTTTCCTGCTAAAGAGCTTTCTTTGGCAAATGAGGGCATGGCAAGCCAAGTACCCCAAAAGCAGCTCTGAAGCAGTATGGCCCCCAAGGGGTCAGTCAGTAACCCTGTGCCTACATTGGGTGCCTCTGGGGTCTTCCTCCTATGCCCTAGCCACTATAACTATCACTGCTTGCTACCGGGCTCCTTTTTGGTTTCTCCCACCCTACTTCTCTCAGTGTTTCCTATGATCATTTCCAGCCGGTCTGTGGTACACACCTGAGCCTCCGTACCCACATGTTCCATGGGTTCTGTACCCATAGTTCACAAACTATTTGGGAAAAAGTCTGTACTTGTTCTCAACACGTATAACTTCCCCAACATCATTCTCTGAGCCATGCAGTTCAACTGGGCATGTAGTGTTGATGTTGTACCCAGTATTACATGCAGTCTCTAGAGATGATTTAAGGTGCATGGGAGGGTGTGTCAAGGTATTGTGCAAATGCTGTGCTATTCATGCCAACCTCAGATTCTGGTATCCATGGTGAAAGGTCTGAGGACTAAGGCAGGAGACTAGGGAAGGGCAGGCTGGCTGGAGAAGTGGGAATGACTTACTAATTACAAAGTTCCAGGATATATGATCAGAACAGGTCCCAAAGCCCTGCACATGGAACCAATCAGGGAGTGCTGCCTCTAATTCTCTTGAGAACCAAGCAAGTTTTGCATAGGACAGCGTAGGCCTGACTTCAGCACAGGGAAACACAAAAGACAGTGGCCGTGGGCTCTAGGCCACTGTGCTCTCTTTACAGTGGTTTGCTCTTATCCTGTAGAGAGTACTTGTTTCCTACTTCTCCTTGGCCACAACTGCTCTCTGTAGGGTACATTTCTTTTCCTGCTTTTAAAAAATGTAACACTTTGGTACCTTTTGTATTAGTTTGGTCCAGATCTTTGTTCAAGACAAGAAGAACCTACAAACCACCTCTGGAAGGGGACCCCAGAACTGGGTAATGGAACCAATCCTCTTCCAATACTGAAGGGTGACTATGTTTTAACTAAATCCTCCTGCCAGAATCTGCTTCAGAGAGAATTTAAAGAAAGCAGTAAACAAGATAAAGAAGTCCCTGGAGCAGGCCTTTGGGCAGATTTTTTTCCCTGGATCTAGGACATATAATATACAATCAATGTTCACATTTTGAAAAATGTATTACAGCTGGGTGTGGTAGCAGCACTCAGGAGGCTGAGACAGAAGGATCACTATGAGTTCAAGGCCAGTCTGAACTACATAGTAAGATCCTGTCTCAAAAACACAAAACAAACAACAACAACAAAACCCTAAACAAAATGTATCACAGTAAGACACGGCCTTGAAGCCCCCTCTAGTACATCCCTTTGCTTTAAATACTTGTCACATTATTATGCACTTGCTGAGGGCGTTCCGGAAGTCCTCTTTCCTGAATGTCTTTAGTTGCACTGTTGTGGCTGCCTCAATGTCTTGAATATATTCAAAACATTTTCCTTTACTGGTCTTTCTTTACTTTGGAGAGGAGCCAGAAGCTGGGGACACATGTTGTGTTTCCACAGACTTGCCTCTCTGCTGTTGGGTGGCACTCAGCAGCAGCACTCACCATATTTTGATCATACTCCTAAAGATACTCATGAAAGGATAAGTGTAGTCAAAGCAAAAGGGCGTATTTTGAGGGGAATTAATGACAACCTGTATTGAAGCACACACTATACTTCTGATCAGCTTTCATACTTATCACCCCAGGCTGCCTAGGCTGGGCCTGTACCCTGGGCGCTCAACAAACCTCCAGGAAGGAATGCACAGATTCCTCCTGGAGCCCAGATGAGGGAAAGATTACTGCAGAGAACGTTCATGCTCAGAGAAGTTAAACAGTTCACCTATGGCTGAGCAGGACTGATAGGGAGCAAGTGCCAACCAGAAACTGGTATTGTTGAATTTTATTCCAAGGTGGGGCTCACTCCTGAAAGATGAGCTAAACCAATCATTAATGTGCTCGGAACTGCTGAGTTGAAAGTAGGAGCAAATGGTTTAATTTCAACCTAAACTTTATTTTCTCTGAAAGGTTTTTCTTTCCCACACCTAACAATGTCTAGTGTATCAACAATGATAGTGGGGCAGGTAGTGATGGAGAAATTGTCTAGGATGCAGATATCTGGCCAGGGACTCTGTAGCCACCAGGCTACTGGGGATCCTTCTGGGCTCTTAGGAACCTAAATTCAAAGAAGCTTTTCAAGTTCAAAGGTTTTACAAGACATTGTTCTAATAGTTAAAAACAAAACCTAAAGTTATTTTCATTGAGTAGAGTTGGGCCGACAGTTGATTAATAGGGACATTTATGCAAGGGAGAGCTCACTGTTGGGTTTCCAGGACACAGGTGAATAGTTGGATAGGAACTTTTTCCTCGCCTTGCTACCTCGAACAAAGCCCTAAAGTGGATAGGGGTCATTACCCTGCCAGCTGTGGTTTGGGGGAGCACAGTGTCTTAGCTATTTTCCACAACAAAGTGTGCCTGACAGCCACCTCAATTCCCTGGACATCTTCCCGCCCTTCCACCCAAATTTCTCCAGTTATACAAGTAAAATTCCTTCTGGATCGATTGGAATCTTTCTCCGGAGATAAGGATTTACTGTCCCTCGGCTGACCCCAAGCGAACTAGTCCTTAGACCCAGGGGCCCGAGGCAGGGTTATCTGGACAAAGTTACTGGGTTTAAATAAAGCATTTTCTCTGACCAGTTGTGCCATCTACTCTGGGTGACGTCAGCCGCCGTTCCAGCTCTGTCTCGCCCAGAGGCTCAAGCCGGGCTGACGAGATTCGAACCTTAAGCAACACACCACAGCGCAGAGGCCAGGTGGGAGTCCGCAGCCGTGGCGTTCGCGGAGAGGAGCGCAGCGGCCCGGAGGGGCGGGGCAGGCCGGCGACCTCCCCCTGGTAGGTGGGGCACTAGTCCCCGCCCCCGCGCAGAGGCCAGCGTAGCGCTGCGCGGTCCCGCCCCCCGCGGCTCCCCGCAGCTCCTCCCCTCGTCCATTGGCCGAGGCGGAGATCCTCTCCTCTGGCCAATGGTTGCCACTGTGGCTCGGCCTTCCACGTCCTGACTGGCCAGCGGCCCCAAGAGTGACGGGGCACGGGCCAATGGGAATCGGTGGCTAGATGAATGGCTGGCCCGGGTGGGGAAGGCAGGAGGCGGCGATCCCGGCGGAGGGGGCCGTTCGCCAGCTCCGAGGCAGAAAGTGCCACGACTCCACACGCGCGCACGCAGCTAGCGGGCGGCCAGAGCGGACGGCGGACGGGGCGGGCGGTGTCGGGGTCGCAGCGCCTGCAGCGGCTCGGGGGCGGCTTCTTAGCGGCGGCACGGCCGGCTGTTCTCTCGCAGTTCCGGGGCGGCGGCGGCGGCGGCTCCTTCCCTCTTGCTCTCGCTGCGTCTCCGGCTGCAGGTGAGAAACTTGGCCGGGCCTGCGGCAGCGGCAGCAGCAGCAGCAGTGACACGTCTTGGCGCCCCTCCCCCGGCCCGCGTCGCCGTCCTCGTAGCGGCGGTGCCGGCCGTTGGCGGACCGGGAGGGGGCGGGGGGCGTGGGCCGAGCCGCGGCGTCTGAGGGCGCGGGCCGGCGCGACGTGGCGCCCCTCGCCGCCCCTTAGCACCTCCCCGTCGGCCGGCGCCGCGCGCTCCGAAGTTGGGCGAAGAAAGTTGGCGGTGGCGGCGGGCGGGGCGCGACGAGGTGAGGTGGCCGCGTAGTGACGTCGCTGGGTGCGGGGCGGGGGCGCGGAGCCCGGGCGGGGGTCCCCGACGGGGCGGCCGGGCCCGGTGCCGTCTGGGGCGGCGCGGGCCACTTCCCGGAGCGCGACCCGCTGCGGCTCCCTCTGGCGGCCGGGCCGGAGACGGTTCCTGGGGCCGTGCGGAACCGGCGCGGGGGTGCCCTGGGGTCCGGGCTTCCAGTCTAGAGCCGCCTGCGGGTGCGACGAGGGGCTGGCCATTCCAGGCCCGAAAAGGGAAGTGGGCACCTTGGTCTCGGCTGCCCATCCCCGCAGGCTGGCACTCAGCCCACCTGGCTGCCTGGCTCCCCGGCTGGGCCCGGGTTCGGGGTCGCCGGGCCGGCCTCCCCCGGGGCCACGGAAACCCCTCCTAGACCCTTGGAGGGCGTCCCAGCATGGCACAGGGCAGCCTCAGCCCAGGATCCAGCTTCGGCTGATGATCGAGTCCCCCGACGGCCTCCACTTGAAAAAACAGCTGTGAGACCTAGCGTATGAAGGGAGGAGTCAACAAGTGTTGGCCCACGCTTCAGAGTGGGTCTTGAGGGACGTGCTGGGCGCGTGGCAATATGGGCCTGGCTCCCTTTGCATGTTCCTGCCGGGCTGCAGGAACCACACATCTGGATCTCACTCCCTAGGCCCCTCTGGCTCTTCCTCCGGCCCCACCACCCTGGCTCTCCTTATCTGTAGCCTGGAGATGGAACCACCCACTGAGGACATGGTTTGCGGGTTGTGCAGGGAAGTATTTAGACCTTGTGCAAATAGAAGGCAATGAGGCAATAACCCGGAGGTTAAAGGTCAAGAGGGACTGGGAAGCACCAAGGAAATGAAACTTGGGAGGCTTGGGAACCTCCCACAACACTGTTGGGCCTTTCACTCACTCTGCGGATACCTTCCGGGTACAGCTGTCTGCAAGGGATTTTCTGGAATTTGAGGACATGAGCCCACGAAGGCCTCCCATTTTACAGTGACCCTGTGCAGTTCAGAAGCATTTTCCCACCACCCACCACCTCTTCACCCTTGGCTTGAGCTCTCCTTAGTGGAGACATCTCTGAGACTACGACATGCTGCTTAACTCTGCTCATTGTAGTTCGTTTGTGAACTTTCCAAAGGTCAGCCCACTGTGGTCTGCCAACTTGTTTCCCTTCCAGAAGCAGCTTCCGGATCTAAGGTCCTGGATATGCCACTTCCCTTTCTAAGCAAAGGAAGAGAGGTTAGGGCAGACCTCTTAGTAAGTTTTCTTTTATAGGCGCTTGGAGAACATGGATTGCGGGGCTCCCGGGCTCTTTGAACTGGAGGAGGCTGACAGAGGCATCCTCAGATTCAGATCTTGTGTTACATCAGAACTCTTTGCTTGTGTATTTAGGCACTGGTTTCTCACTATCTACAGAGTTTGATGGGTGCTATGGTGTATGAATATTTTTGGTGTTGGGAGAATTTTAAATCCTGAAGTAAGTCATATTTGAGTAATTAATGTTTTTTGCTGGAATGAGCCCTAACTCTACAGGCTACAGTAATTATATAGCACCAAACTCTGTTTAAATGGTTGAATGCAAATGATTTAATTGGAATATTAGTTTATTATGTAGCAGAGATACCTTATAAAAGTGTGGGACTCCGGATTCTTCCTACTTGTTCTTTTATGACTGGAAGCTGTAACTAAAGCATGAGTGATGAAGATGTAGAGTCAGTATTCTTCTGAGACAGATTTGTCTTTGCCATGATCTTGTTTCCAGTGTGTTGGGGGCAGTTAGTTAGAATTATGACTAGAGGGGCTGCACTGGCTCCTTATGCATCCTGGGCTTGGAGTGGTTCCAGCCTGCTGGCCAGATTGTGGAGCCTGATGTAGCCTAGAAAAGCTAAGATAGAGGGAAGAGGGCAAGAAAGGGATCTTGGAGTTTGAGAGCAGAGGTTTCCATAATTAACACTGATTAAGTGAGGTAGATGAGTACCCATTAAAATATTCTCAATAGTTATCTAATGATTTTATAAGACTTTCTGTTAAAATTAGATTGCTGCCGGGCGTGGTGGCTCACGCCTGTAATCCCAGCACTTGGGAGGCAGAGACAGGAGGATTGCTGAGTTCGAGGCTTGCCTGGACTACATAGTGAGCTCAGAGCCTGCCTGAACTACAAAAGTGAGACCCTGTCTCAAAAAAAAAAAAATTAGATTGCTGCCAGGCATGGTGGCCCATGTCTGTAATCCCAGTTCTTGGGAGGCTGAGGCAGGAGGATCACTGTGAGTTAATGGCTAGCCTGGACTACATAATGAGCTCAAGGACAGTCTGAATTACATAGTTGAGATCCTGTGTCAACCAAAAAAAAAAATCAAATTGTATGACTGATGTAGATTTAGGGCTCAGAGCAGCCCCATCTTATGGGGTCAGTATGATTGTTGCCCATTCAGTGGATAAGAATGAGGAGACCACAGGTCAGGAGGTTGTTGGGCCTGTTCCTGTTGCCAGCTGCTAGTGATGTGGTCTCTGCCTTCTGAACGTTCTGTGGGGCTGTATAATTTGTATAATTCTACTTTCCTGGGACAGTAATTACCCAAGGGAGGACACAGATCTGGAAGATTGAAATTAAGAGTTTCAGGGGCAAGAAGTTAGAAAGTTGGTTGGAAGTGTGCCAGTGCAAGAAGGGACTTGGTATTTCATTTCCTTTTTGTTGTTGCTTTTTAAGACAGGGTCTCACTGGCCTTGAGACTGGCCTTGAACTCACTGTAGTCCAGGTTAGCCTCAAACTATCCTCTTGCCTCAGCCTCTCAGTACTGGAATTACAGGCTTGCACTACCATGCCCAGTGGAATTTCATTTCCCTATGAAGTCTCCCTTCAGGGTAGTCTGACACGATGCCTCAGATGAGTGGGACCTGGTTCTTGTGTGACAAGGCTGCTGTCAGAAGTGGTATTGCCAGCACCGTGGCCACAGAAAGTTTTTAGGGTTAGATCCAAGACAGCTTTATGAGTAAAAGACTCAGTTTCTGAGCCATATTTCCAGTGCTTAGTACTTATGTACTAGTCAGTGTAGATTTAGATCATTTCCATTCTTGGAAAGTTTGATCAGACAGTATTGGCCCAGGGTACAGGCTGCTGCTTTGTACATTCAAGTCTGTTGTTGCAGGGCATGGTGGTGCACTCCTGTAATCCCAGCATTCAGGAAGCTGAGGCAGGAGGAGTTGGAGGCCAGCCTGGGCTACATAGTGAGTTTGGAGACCCAGTTCCTCCATGTCGTGTGGTAATACTACACTGTTGAGCCAGGTGAAATTGCTTGTGCTATAGGTCACAGCGGTTGACTAGTGGCATTTTATATACTTCAAACAAACAATTGTCACCTTTAAGAAGTATCAGTTCTGAATTTGCACTGTGAACGTATGCCAAGCTTGGGGAAAGAGGGAAAGTTTTACCTCACGTTTTGATGCAGCTGCATCAAAATGGCCAAATAGACCAATGAGAAAGTAGATAGGTATTAGATAGAAAGCATATGGTTGGTAAGGAAAGTAATTTTTTGGTCTCGTTATGTAGTCCAGGCTGGACTTGAACTTGTGATCCTCCTCCCTCAGCCTCCTGTGTTGGGTGACCAGAATGCACCAGCACACCCAGCAGTATTTAATTCTGAGTGGGACTAAGATGGGGTCATGGGACATCTGTATGTCCAGCACTTGAGCGACTGAGGCAGGAGGATTGGGAAAGTTTGAGGCTAGCCTGGACTATAGTGTGACCCTGTTTTAAGAAAAGGATGTCAATAAGAAAATAATTGTAAGACAATTTGGCCAGTTAACATTATAAGAAATCAAGTTAAGACTTTAAGAAGACCATTTTCCTGGTCGAATTTTGAATAAGTTTCTTGAAACTGGCAGCAGATGCCCAGGTTTAAGAAAGTTTTTCCTTTCAGTGCATTAAGTGATGTGTATCTCCCACCTGTCTACCAGAGCAGCAATTTTATAAAGAGCGTCTTGTAATTTCTAAATTAGATTGTTTTAGTAGACTAAAATACCTGCCTGGTCCCCAAACCTGACACCTTCGGTTGGCCTGGCACTTTCCTGTCCTGCTGTTGTAAATCCTTTCCTGAGCTAGCAACTTTGCAGGCTCTGCCATACTCCAGTGACTAAAAGAACCATTGGGATTTGCAAGGTCTGTCTTCAGGAAGAACTTTTGAGTTTACGTGCTCATGGGCTCACCCCAACCTCTGAAGAATGACAGCAAACCAAAGTTTGAATGTAGCTCCTGGAGTGATCAGCAGTGAGTAATCCTCACTGTGTAGAGGTGGCCTTCTGAGATCGTGCCGGAAGTTACAGCTATTTATAGTGCTAATGAGTATCATCTGCTGACTCCAGAGTTGGCCCAAAGACTATCTTGGACCCGGATCTTTAACTCTGGGCCTCACCCTTGGCAGGCTGTCAGCACACCAGGTGTGGGTGAGGCCGAGTCGAGACAGTTCCCCAGCATGTGCCCCTAGTGCCCTGTACCTGCTCTGCATGTAGCTTTGTGTAGCCTCTTGTTTTAAAAGTTGTGCTACCTTTTAAAAACAGGGTTTTTTTTTCTTTTTTGTTGTTAAGAATTGAGTTTTAGGGCTATTAATAATAATAAGAATTTGTAGCTATCCCAGTTTGTCTTTTTTCCAGGGCTACTCTGAGCTGTGGCCTGCCTCTCTGGGTGGGGCCTTGCCCTCCTTCACCACCAGCATCCTGCCCTGGTTTTGTTTTTCTCTGTTTTTTGTTTTGTTTTTGAGACAGGGTCTTGCTATATGTACACAGTCCAGGCTGGCCTCGAATGCTCAGCATTCCTCCTGCCTCAGCCTCCTGGG
The DNA here is from genome assembly GCA_004025085.1 of Thryonomys swinderianus. NCBI lineage: Eukaryota > Metazoa > Chordata > Mammalia > Rodentia > Thryonomyidae > Thryonomys > Thryonomys swinderianus. The sequence continues at coordinate 33,355 of PVIC010007008.1, forward strand.
TACTGGAGTGACAGGTATGTGCTGCCATGCTGAGCCCTGGCCTGGTTTATGTGACCTTCGTGGTGGTACTCTTGCAGGGGGTGGCGGGGATCTGTCATGGCCTCCCCTGTGGGGCTGCAGAGTGGACCAGTGGGAAGCAGGGCTGGGGCTCTGCGTCCAGGAGTAAGTCACATGACCTTAGATGGCTTTACTTCTTCCTCGGCTCCCATAAAATGAACATAGGCTGGACGACACCATGTTCCAGGCCCCAGACCGCAACTGGTCTTGACTCCTGCTCCTTCAAGAACTGCTTCTCATCAGCAAAGCTATCAGTGTTACCTGTGCACAGCACTGTCTGGCCCTGCTGTTTCTGCCTGCTCCATGGTCTCACCTGTTTGATTCACCAGCCTCCAAGGTGTCTCCAGTTTTGCCTTCATCCTGCCCTCATCTGTCCCAGGGCCTTCTGGGCCTTCCAGGCTCGGGCTGCTCCTGCCCCTGCCTCATGGCTCTGGCCAGCTATCATTTCACTGCGAGCTTCTCTCTGGCGCTTTCCCTCCCACCCCCTTCAGGTCTGGACACTGACTGAGTCCTGACACTCTCTGCATGCCTTTCTTGTCTTTGTGCCACTCTCCCCTCTGCATCACTGTCCTGCGCGTGCTTTGCTTTGTTGTCACTCCCACCAGAGTGCCAGCTCTTCCAGCGCTGGACGCTCTGTGCTTTGTTTCTGAGATGTCCTGGTGTCAGGATGGTAGCTTCACCCAGTGGGTGCCCGCGCTAACTTACTGATCTGGAAGATGATTTCCAGTGGTCACATGCTTTATGTCAGTGTAATCTGGATCCTTAGAGCTTCAGCTGTAAACACAAAAGCATCCCCCAGAACCCCATGCAGTGAGTTTTGGATTGACCCAGGCTGGGTGTGGGAGGAACCCACGGGGTATTGAGGGTACGGATGGTCACTGCCCGGCCAGGGAGGCCAGAGTTTCACTGAGTCTTGGGGGTTGGTCGTGTTCCCACTGCCCTGGGCCCCCTGCGGTCTCTAGGCCATTGGTGGTGGTGACACCCCTACAGGACCCAGAGCTTCCTGTGTCCCTGTGTGGCCGATGAGCACTGGCAGCTTGTAGAGTGATCAAGTGTGTCCTGGAAACACATGACAGGTCTCTGGGAAGGAGGGGCCCTTGAGTGGAGCGCAGTGTGCCTTGTACCGGAAGGAGGAGCCTCTTTGATACAGTTTTTTCTCTTGGTCCCACTGAGGTGCAAGGGCGTTGATGAGGTCGCTGTGCTGTCCCCTGCTAGGCTCTGCTTTCTGAGGTCCTTGATGAGTGTAGGAGGCTGCATGTGGCAGGGTGGACTGGCTGAGAAAAGTGTGGCCCATGCTGGCTGCATCCTTTTCTCTTTCCTGATTTAGTCGAAGGAAAGTTGGGACATGTGAGTCAATCATTGTCCCTAGTACAGGGACATCCTTGTCCACACTTGGGTGGTGCACTTCTGGAACTTGCCCACTGTGATTAAGGTGTACACCTGTATCAGTTTCATTCTCTGTGAAATGTGGCCCTGATGGGAGTGAGGTATAGCTCTGCTTCTGTTGGATTCATTCTTATTTCCTGTCTATTTGTGCCATAGTAATTAGAAAAACCTTAATCTTCAGAACTCTGTAGTAATCACAGTGAGGGAAGGAGCGGAGAGGAAATGAGTGATTGAAACTCTTAATAAAGTTGTCTTAGTGACATGTTGGGACTTCTGAGAGGTCAGCTTTGGCCAGTCTCTGAAGCCAGCCCCTCTTTAGGGTCTGAGTGGCTTCACTCTTAGGTTGGAAGTGCCTGAGCCTGTTTCATGCAATTTCAATTTTTTTTTTTTTTGAGACATGATCTGTATGCTGTTCAGCATGGCCTTGATCTCATCAGTTTTGATTTTTAAAGACTGTGAAGAAGACTGTACAGTGGGCATGGAAAAGTCACTGCCCTGGGCACTTCAGGAGGTGATACCTGCTTTGACCCTGTCCCCTATTCCTTTTTTGAGAGAGGTAGCATGTATAGAGTGGGAGGTGGCAGCAGGAACAGGGCTCTTTCTGAGCCTCAAACACACTCTTGCTTCAGGGTCCATGGGTATGTTTTCCTAGATGGCACACATGGTGATAAAGTAAAATACGTGTGTGTGTATATGTGGGTATACGTCTGGGTGTGCATATGTATACGTACACCTTTGTATATGTGTGTGTGTGTTTCAGGAGTCTAGAGCTCAGTACATTTTTGTGACTGTACCCTTGTGTTGCTAGCAGATCCACATCTCCACACCTTTCCCATGGCTCTCCCTGTGTCCCTCTGTCCCTTGGCAGTTCTGCCTATCCCCAGGGAGCCCTGTGTTGGTCTCATAGTCAGTGTGGCCCTGATTTTAAGTGAGATCTGGGTCTGCATTTCTAAGAGTGGGATCTTGGGGCCGCACAGAGGCTCATGCTGAGGTTAGAGGAGAGTGCCAGCCTTTTCCCAAAGTGCTGGTGCTGATTTGCAATTGCACCAGCAGTGCATGGGCCTCCACATATATCACAAGGTGGCGGACTTTCCAGGGGAGCCAGAGTGAAGTTTGCAATACAGGCCATTGGGCCAGCAGTTGGCTAGCACCAAGGTGAGCCTTTGCAGGGGCTTGTGAGGGAGGCTGAGAGTTTACAGACAATGAGCAGATACTGTTTGTTCACCATGAATTCCAAGCAGAACAGTAGCTCCTTGTGAGCATTTGGTGGGAGACGTGAGCCGCTCTGATTGAGATTTTCCAGGCCAACCCCCCTCTGGATTTGTTAGATTTCTTAGATGGGAGGGATCTGCAGTTGGGGCCAGGCTCTGCTTAGCCCTGGCCCCCATATTTCTGGCTAGGAAACAGAGCTGCCTCGGGGGTGAGGGGTGTGGGACGCTCCTCAGGGTTTCCTCTCTCACCTTTCCCCATCCGTGGGGACATGTTCCTGCACCCAGGTGGGTACCTATGATCACATATCTGCGATAAAGCTGGATTTACAAATTAGGGTCCGCAAGAGATTAACAACAATAACCAATAAATTAATCAAGTAGAAAATCATAACAACAGTGTAACAAAACTTCGGTGGGTGTGGTCTCCTTTCCTACATGTCTACATATCTTTCTACAGTGTCTCCTTTCTGGTGGTGATGTAAGGTGACACCATGATGAGATGGGGTGAGTGACATAGGCATGGTGACATAGATGTGGGGGGTCAAGCTGCTTGTCCTTCTGATCAGACATGCATAGCTCAGCCTGGCTGGCTGAGAGGATGTGATGTGGCCTCCCTTTTCTCTCCAGAGCTAGGTCAGAGGAGACAGGGAAACTGGTTGTCTATATCAGGGTTGGTTGGGCCTTGGGCTGGGTGAGTGCTCAGACCAGAGAGGGGGTACCATCCGAAAGACTTGGGCTGGATCTGCCCCTGGGACATGAGGACAGGTACAGTGACTCACAGGCCTTCTGTGAGCTGGGCACTCAAGCTTTGGCGATATCCTTGGTGAGATGGGCACAAGAAGCTTGCTGGGAGGGCAGGCACTGCCCAGGGTTCTGGTGCCTTCAGAGAGAAGGCGACTCTGAGGCTGGGGTGCAGCTTAGTGGGAGGGCCTGTTTAACATTTGGGTCTCCCTGCATTGCACCCTGCCAGTATCACCCGAAAGTACGAGAAAGCAGCATTTTCTTTGCCAGCCACTGTCCATCCTGCAGATTACACAACTTGGTTCCATGAAGCCTGCGGGTGCCCCTGAGCACCTGCATCTGAGAGCACCCTGTTCAGATAGAGCTCCAGGCCGAGGCCAAGAGCAGCAGGGCTGTGAAGGATCAACTGTTCCTGTATCCCAGGCTCAGCAGCTCCTGGGGGGGGTGATGACAACAGGAAGACGAGCAGTCTGTAGTTACGAAACACCAGGAACTAAACACCAACTGCATAGCACTCACTGTGAGCAAGAAACAGAACAGGAACAGATCTCTGAAAACCTAGGTCAGTGGAGTTGTTGACACAGATTTTAAGCAATGCCGCTTTACTGAAAGTAATAGCAAGATCGAAAATATCTCAGAGGAACAGGAAATTAAAATGACCTAGCATTGAAAAAGGAACCAAGTAGAACTTGTAATAGAACAGTTGAATCATTGCAATGAAGATCTAGCAGATGAGTTTATCAGCAGCGAAGACAAAACTGAAGAGAAGAAATGGATTGGAAGATAGAGCAAAATAGAAGAGACAGAATTCACCTTAAGAACCAGTCAAGCAGGAGTGACTGAGAAGTGTGTCTGATTGGGGTTCTAGAAGGGAGGAGAGGATAGAACTAGTGTTGGAGACTAGTGAGAATTTAACATAATGGATGAGCAAACAAAAGACCCAAGACCAACCCAAGTGAAATAAAAAATCACATGTCACCGGGCGTGGTGGCTCACACCTGTAATCCCAGCACTCGGGAGGCAGAGACAGGATTGCTGAGTTTGAGGCTTGCCTGGGCTACATAGTGAGTTTAGGGCCAACCTGAACTACAAAGCGAGACCCTGTCTCATAAATCAATCAATCAATCAATCAATCACATGTAGATGGTTTAGTGATATAATAACTAGAGAGAAAAATTCAACAATAAAGGTTAGGCAGGGCCGGAAGGTTAGCTCAGTGGTTCCGGCGCCTGCCTTGAAAGCGCAAGTTCCTGAGTTCCATCCCCTGTAACCACATACAATGCTGGGCGTGGAGACATGCCCACCAACAATCAATACCGCATACCACAATGCCGGGCGTGGTGCTCACGCCTGTAATCCCAGCACTCGGGAGGCAGAGACAGGAGGATTGCTGAGTTCGCGGCGGCTTGCCTGGGCACCATAGTGAGCTCAGGGCCAGCCTGAACTACAAAGCGAGACCCTGTCTCAAAAGCAAAAAAAAAAAAAAAAAAAAAAAAATTAGTCAAGGCATCCCTGACAAATCCTCACTGAAAGAAATTCTCGGAGGTACCTCCTGGAAGATGAAACAAGGTAGAAGAGACTGAGAACAGGAACAGGGGAGGAGGAGTCAGGAAGGTAGTGAGGGGGGGCTTGGCCGATCCCAAACAAATGTGAAAAAATGCGTGAAGTCCAGGGACTGAATGGGCATGCGCATACCTAGTGCTTCATGGAAGAGATGATAGGATTAGCAGGGGAGGATAAAGGTTTTGACTTTGAATTTTGTGAACCCTGCATGTTGACATTTAAAGGTAAATTACTATAATAGTAGAGGGGGAAAATGAAGCATTTTAAGTGTGCCTTCAAAAGATGAAAAGAGACTCCGGACAGGAAAGCAGCATAAAAGAATGCAGATTTAAATCCAAAATACATCAACATTCATATACAGTGCCTAAAATTGTAAATTTTCTAAGTGCTCCAGGAAAAAAAGAGACATTCATACTGGTTCTTAAACATCCAAGTTTTACACTGATTGCAAGATCTAGAAAGGGTGAAAGTAAAAGAATGGACAAATCACTGGGCACGGTGGCTCATGCCTGTCATCCCAGCACTCAGGAGACAGAGGCAGGAGGATTGCTGCATTCAAGGCTAGCCTGGGTTACATAGTGAGTTCAGGACCAGCTTGAACTACAAAGTGAGACACTCTAAAAATTTTTTTAAAAAATTATAATGGGGGGGTTACCCACTTTCCGGGCCCCCCTTCTGTCTCTCTTAAGGCAGAAGCTTTCTCTCTCAATAAAATTTTCCTACTAAAAAAAAAAAATTATAATGGGAATGGAAAATATTTTGAAGGGAATAATGAGAATACTACATATTAAAATTTACATAGATAAATTGGTACTTACCAGAAGATTTATAATTGCATTGAGAGAAAATTATGAATAATGTTTGAAGCATGTCTTGAGATGCAAATTAAACCTGTCAGTCACTCAGTAGGGAATAACAATGAATGGAGCAGAAAAGCAATATAGAGAACTTCAGCAAAGTTCTATCTGCATCCTTAGGAGAAGAGAAGTTAGAAGAGATTGGCTGGATAAACTCAAGGAAAACTGATCAAGAGAAAGGCACAAATGACTGATATCAAGCCTGTGAAGTGGCTTTACTACAAACGTTGCAGATGTTAAAAAAATAAGTGGTTACTATGAAAAACTCATGCCAAGTAAAAATAAGTTAAAAAGTTGATATTGTGGATATTTGTAAAAATGTAGATCATGAAGGGGTTACATTACACATCATACGTAGAAAACTTACATCTCAATATGCCGAGAAATTTGTAAGTTTCCAACATTAGTAAGTTTCTAGAAAGTATAATTTAACACTCAGCCAAGAAGAGATAGAAAACCTGCGTAGTCCTATAAATTATTTTAAAAAATTGTATTTATAGTCCTGTGTGGTCACAAAGAAAGTGCCAGATTCACTTGGTTTTACCTTTTCCCCCTAAACATTTAAAGACCAAGCATTGCCATTGTTCTCAAATTCCTCAAACTGTTCAAAAAAGAAAGGAGGGAACCTTGTTATAAACCTGGAGAAGAATATTAGGAGGGAAGGAAGCTGGCAGTTAGATCTCAGTACAGACCCAGTCAACAGTGTGTATTGAGGGGCTCTTTTACTTAGTAGTGCAAGCTTGGTTTAGCAGTTAGAATTACGTTTATGTTTATCTCCCACACCAGTATATTACAGTGGAATACTGTGATTATCTTAAAGTGTATTTCATAAAATTCTGCATGGAGGGCCAGAGATTTAGCTCAGTGGTTCCGGCACCTGCCCTGCAAGCGCAAGGTCCTGAGTTCGATCCTGGTAACCACATACAATGCTGGGTGTGGTAACTCATGCCCAGCAATCAATACCACATACCACAGTGCTGGGCGTGGTAGTTCACGCTTGTAATCCCAGTACTCGGGAGGCAGAGGCAGGAAGATTGCTGAGTTCAAGGCTTGCCTGGGCTACATAGTGAGCTCAGGGCCAGCCTGAACTACAAATCAAGACCCTGTCTCCAAAAAAAAAAAAAAAAAATCAGCATGGATTTCTGCAAACTAGGGCTATGAAGAGCTTACTCTACGGTAAAGGATGTGTATAAAAGCCCCATAGCAAACATCACACTAAACAGTGAACCCCTACATCTTGTCCTTTGATGCCAGAAAAAACAGGCTGCCCACTGTCATCATTTATCTCTAGAACTGCTTTGGAGACCCTACCCTGTGTAAATACACCCCATGTAACGAAAAATGAAGCAACAGATGTCAAGATTGGGGTGGAACAAAACTCTTTTATGTTCTTTATATGTAATAAACATTAAAGATCTGCAGATGAGGACCAGAGATTTAGCTCAGTGGTTCTGGCACCTGCTTAGCAACTGCAAGGTCCCTGGTTCAGTGTCTGGTAACCACACAACAATCCTCTGTGTGATGACTCCTGCCCACCACTCCTGCAATCAGTGCCACATTGCTGGGCATGGTGGCTCACACCCGTAATTGCAGCACTCAGGAGGCAGAGGCAGGAGGATTGCTGAGTTCGAGGCTTGCTTGGGTTACACAGTGAGCTCACGGCCAACCTGAACTACAAAGCGAGACCCTGTCTCAAAAAAAAAGGGATCATGTGCAAGAATGTACAAATCGGCCAGGCATGGTGGTGCATGCTTGTAGTTCCCAACATAAGTAAATTTCTAATTCCTGAGAGGCTGAGGAGGAAGGATCCCAAGTTTGACCCCAGCCTGGGCAAATTAGTATAATCCTATCTCAGGGGCCGGAGGGTTAGCTCAGTGGTTCCGGCGCCTGCCGCGCAAGCGCAAGGTCCTGAGTTCGATCTACGGTAACCACATATAATGCTGGGCGTGGAGACTCACGCCCACCAGCAATCAACACCGCATACCACAGTGCTGGGCGTGGTGGCTCACGCCTGTAATCCCAGCACTCGGGAGGCAGAGACTAGAGGATTGCTGAGTTCGCGGCGGCTTGCCTGGGCTCCGTAGTGAGCTCAGGGCCAGCCTGAACTACAAAGCAAGACCCTGTCTCAAAAAAAAAAAAAAAATCCTATCTCAGAATTGAAAAGTTTGAAAAAAGGGCTGGGTGTATAGTTCTGTATGAAGACCTTGAGTTAAATCCCCAGTATGAAGGAAAAAAAGTGTAAAAACTGAAGAAACAAGAAATCACATTCCAAGAAGGGAATAAAAGGGCAGGGAGGAGGAACAGAGTGTAGAAAGTAATGGTGGTGGTGGTTGGGGTGCATATAGGAAAGTCCCCCAATGAACTCAGTGTCTACATAAAGTTAGTGTGGACTAGTGATGTACAGAAGGGACAAAGAAATGTCTTCCCAAGGTGCCAAGACTTGATGCATGCATTCTTTTTTTCTGTCAGGATACTCGTGTTTTTCTGATTAGATTTGGGCCTTCTGATAGATTTGTAGTGAACGCAAAGTATTGGTAGTGCGCAGTGCTGAAGTCTCCAGGTCTGGTCTGGGTGGTAGAGGGATGACCTGTGTGGGGAGAACTCTGGGCCTGCGCGTCCTAATGCTTCTGTTTCCAGAAATCTGGGTCTTTGCTTCTGCCTGCCGAGCAGGCTTGTTCTCTTCACCAGTAAGGTGAAATGGTGGCCTCTCAGAAGATTTAAATACTTGTTTTTCCAAAGCTGGTTTTTTTTTCCATTTTGGAGAAACACAAAAATATGTCAATTCTTTATTTTTTTCTTCGGGCATAGAAATTGAATCTGAAGTGGCTGATGAATAAGCAAAGGCCTATAATAGAATACATTTCTATTTTTAGTGTTTGAATTCTTCTTTAAAATGAGTAGTATTGTTTCTATAAAGTGGGAATTTAATTATTTCCATTCTTGTAACACAGGAAGTAAATTTGTTCAAAACCCATCTTTTAGCTCTGTTTTGTAAATTTGTCTAGATTAAGAAGAATCAGAAATGACCTTTAAAGTTTGAGATTTGGTGCTCTAATGTGGTTACAGAAATGTTAAAGTTCATAAATTTGGGAGGTAGCGCAGACATCACCATAGAGGAGTGACCTGCCCCTGCTAAACTGACCTTGGGATGGGGGCGGGTGAGGTCAGTACTGTCATCTCTGGGAAGAGGGATTTAGGAAGTGGGGAGAGGCTGCGGAATAGGGAGGGGAGATGCAGACCTGAGCCCTTAAAGGTCTGCAGCTGCACTGACAGGGTGGCCATTTCTAGTCAGTGGTTATGACTGAGGACAGGTGAGCACTTACCTGTTTTTCCTGAGGCAGGGGACAAAAATCTCCTGAGAATGTTTCCTGTTTTGTTTTTGGGGGGTGGAACTAGTGACCTTGTGCTTGTAAGACAGGTGCCAGAACCGCAGAACCGCTGAGCTAAATCCCCGGCCCTCCTGAGAATTTTTTATTTTCTTTCTTTTTTTTTTTTTTTTGAGCTTCTATTCTTTTATACTTGCACAGTTTTGCTTGTGTGAGACAAGCACTGTACCATCCACCTCCTGAGAGTTTTTAACAGGAGGCTCTATCTCTGGTAAAAATTGGCCCTTGCCTGACCGACTTCCCTAGAGGGTCTAGTGGGAGCAAAGATAAGACCCCTGATAAAGTCCCATGTGCCACCCACCAGAGAGTGGAGGGCTCAGGCAGGTTGCCCAGAGACACCAGGGCAAAGCAATTGTCTGAGGAGGAAGCAGTGACAGGCACTCAGGAGCTTTGGAGTGGCAGGGCTTCTCTAGCTTCAGAGGCGCAGCTCACTTGCTAGAGCCCCAGAGACGAGGGTCCTAGAAGGAATAAGAACAGAAAAGATAAAGAAACTCTAGGCTCCATGAGTGCAGATCTTTTGGGGCTGCTTTTCCTACCAGTACTCTGGCAGAGGGCCAAGGAGCTGTGCCTTCAGCTCTGCTGAGGGGTGAAGAGGGAGTGAGGGTCCCAGGGAGCTGAAAGAACTGGCCAGAGATGTGCTTTAGTAAGACCCTGGGAGAAGAGAGTGCACAGGAAGCCATGCTGGGCAGAAGGGGGCACCCCAAAATTCACAAAGGTGATGCAGGGGTATGAGGCTGTGATATCAAAGAAGATTGGGGGACCAGAGATTTAGCTCAGTGGTTCCGGCGCCTGCCTCGCAAGTGCAAGGTCCTGAGTTTGATCCCTGGTAACCACATACAATGCTGGGCATGGTGACTCACGCCCACCAGTAATCAATACCACATACCACAGTGATGGGGGCATGGTGGTTCACACCTGTAATCCCAGCACTCGGGAGACAGAGGCAGGAGGATTGGGGAGTTCAAGACTTGCCTGGGCTACATAGGGGGCTCAGGGCCAGCCTGGACTACAAAGCAAGACCCTGTCTCAAAAAGAAGATAGGGGATGAGGCCACAGGATTGAGAAGGGGCTCCTGGCTGGTAGAAGGGCACCCACTTGTGACCTCTGCCTTGGTAGAGGTAAGACCCTCTACTTTGGGTGGTGGTCAGAGGAGGCAGTGAAATGGAGTCAGGTCTGTCCATTAGGAAAGTGTAATGGCAAAGAACATTTTGTTTTTGATTTGTGTGTGTGTGTGTGTGTGTGTGTGTGTGTGTGTTTTTTCTTTTTTTTGTTCTTTTGAGACACAATCTTACTATGTAGTTCAGGCCGTCCTTGAACTACTTTGTAACCCAGACTGGCCTCCTAATTTTTACAAATCCTGCCTCATCCTCCTGAGTCCTGGGATTATAATCATGTGCCACCATGCCCAGCAAAACTATTTAATTTTTTTCTTTTTAAAGGTACTGATTGAGAAAGTATAAATGGAATGTTTAACTTCCAAACTAAATGAAAAAGGGATAACATTTAAATAATGTAATAGAGTGCAGGAGAGTAAAGAAACAGTTATAAATAGGAAGCATAAAATGAGAAGTATAAATGAGCTCAATTATATGGGGAATCACAATAGATGCTGGTGGACTAAGCCTACCAGTTAAAAAGACAAATTGTCACAGGTCTTAAAATAAAATTCAGCTATATGCTATTTTTAAGAACCCTGCTTAAAACATACAAACACAGAGGGCTTGACTATGAAAAAGATTCCAGGGCATTATTAACAAAAGCTGGTAAAAACTTTCATTTTTTTATTTTTTGAGGCAGAGTCTTGCTTTGTAGTTCAGGCTGGCCCTGAGCTCACTGTAACCCAGGCAAGCCTCAAACTCACAGCATTTCTCCTGCCTCTTTCTCCCAAGTGCTAGGATTACAGGTGTGAGCCATCATGCTTGGCACTGTGGTGTGTGGTACCGGGATCGAACTCAGGACCTTGCACTTTCAAGGCAGATGCCAGAACCACTGAACTAAATTCTCAGCCCATAAAACTTTTTAAATAATCAGACAAACTAGATTTTAGTAAAAAATGATTCATTATTAGAATGATGAGGGCGCCTATAGAATGAGGGAGAGAGTAGTAGATACTTATCTAGGACAATGTAGTAATTCTGATTTTATGCCCACCTAACAGTATGGTCTTCCAATAAAGCAAAAATTGAGAAATCCCGGAAAGAAATTGGCCAATTCATGATCATGGTGGGGAAGTTACCAGCTCTTGATATCTGCTAGATTAGGCAGACAGAAACCTAGCAGTGTTTGATAGATTATACGTTTGAAACAGGGATACATGCAAAACTCTATAGTGTATGCATATATTTATAAAAATAGACTACAACCTTATAAAAATCACTAAGTAGTATGTGATGTAAATCTGTTTTTCAAGCTACAGGCTCAGTCTCAAAGCTAATTTATTTTGTTGTATAAACCTCTTAATTTTTGTTAGCACAGAAAAATCAGTGTATTACACATATATCTTTTTTTATTTTTCTGGTGATACTGGGTATCAAATTCAGGGCCTTCTGGTTCCAGGGTAGGCGTGGTGCTGCTTGAGTTAAATCCATGGCCCATTACACGGCCCATTACACATACATCCTGAGATTGAGTTACTGTTTCATGAGAATTGTGTTATTTACCTGTGTGTCTACACATATTCATACACACTGCTGTATGTGTATCCAAGTCCACTTCCTAGAACACATGAAAGGTTTTGTTTCATTTATTTTGTTTTTTTTTTATCTTGACTAAGAATCTAGAAGCTTAAGGTTCAGTTAATTTAGGACTTGTCAGTGATCATTCAGATTGCTGTGTATTAGAAGAGTTAAAAATGCTGTCAGGTCACAAATCAAAGAAGAAATATGTGAGAATTAGTTATCTGTTACAAAAAAGGATCAGAAATTACTAAATATGCACATCAAGAAATTGGAAAGAACAAAATAAACTTTGGAGGATAGAGTAGTGAAGATTAGTTGGGCCGTAAACAGAAAAGCTGCTTCTAGAATCCTTGAAATTGAATCAGCAGTTAAAAACCACCTCCCCCAGAAAAGATCTCCAAACAGCTACCATGACAGTTCTGCTCATGTAGTCCTCACAACTACAAAGCAGAGATAACCTCACTTCTGTAGAACTGTCCCAAAGAACAAGAGTGCAGGGATAATCCTTAGTTCATTCTGTGAGAAGCAGGTGACCCTGGTACCAAGACTGGGAACAGCCCGAGAGTGACCTCATTTTTCTACTTTAGAACACACAAAAATTATACATAAAAATGGGAACAGCAAATCTAAAGATAATATTTTAAAGAATTTTTCTACCAATGACCATTTATACTATAAAAGTCATCTGTGAGTTAACAGAATTATGTCATATGATAGTTCCCCCATCACAACTTCATTTCCTGCTATTTCAGTTATCCACAATTAAACATGGTCTAAAAGTATTAATGTTCCAGAAATAATGTAAGTTTAAGTTTGGCTCCACCTTGAGCAATGTGGTGAAGTGTCATGCTGGCTGGCTTCATCCTACCCAGGACACTCGTTGGCCCTTGGTGCAGGGTGTCCATGCTATCTGTACTACCTGCCCACCATTTCGGTTATCAGACTGATTGCCATGGTATCACAAAATAGCTTCTATTTTATTCAATAGTGGCCCTAAAACACAGGACCATGGTGTTGTCAGTTGTATTATAATGTTCCTATAGTTCTGTTTTATCATTGTAACTAATCTCTTCCTCTGCCTAATTTATAAGTTAAACTGTCATAGTTATGTATTTATAAGAAAAAATTGTATGTTTGGTACTATGTAGTTTACCCAGCAGATGGCGTGAACTATCATAATAAAATTCAGTACATCACAAATTAAAGGAGGAGGAAATGTCAAAGGATAACTAAAAGCATTTCCTAAAATCCAGCGTTTATAAAAGGTAGCTAAGGAGATAAAAGAGTGTTACTTAACCTGAGAAAATGTTTCTAGGAAAAATTGAATACAGTGTGCTGGTGAAATATTGGAAAGGAAACCAAGGAATGCAGCGAGGACACTGTCCCCTCCCCTGGTAACACTGACAGGGCCCCACTCCTCAGGGGTGTCCTGGAAGGTATAGTTCAGAAAGCAAGAAATGATAGTGCCCCCTCTAGGGTTCTGTTTGTTTTGTTTTGTGAAAAGAATCAAGAAGAATCCACATCTACACATTCAATCCCAGCTTTAACAAGAACTTAGCATAATACAGCTGAGTAAATGATCCAAATGGAGAAAAGTGGAACTTTGATGTATGAGACAGGGAAAAAGGGGAAGGTGTGAGACTTTGGCTGCTTGTCTATATCTGGAAAGTAGAAAAACTGATTTACAAGAGATCTCTTTTCTCTGAAACATTTAAAAACAGCAATTGTCTTAAAAAAGTGTGGAAGACTTTTATAGAAGAAATCATGAAAACTTTACAAAAGTATGAAACAAAATATTTAAATCATTGTGAGGAAGGAGTTCTTGCACTAAGAAATGTCTGTCCTTCCTGCATTTACCTGTAAATTCAGTGTGATTCACATAAAAATCTGAGTGAGAGTCCTGGAGGGGATCCATAGACTAAAACTAAAATACGGTGTTGACCGAGTTATAAATAATCGACCTAATCCACACGGCCTCCTGGGAGGCTGAGGAAGGAAGAGATGGTCAGGGAAAAGGTGGTAATTAAGCTGAAATTGCTGCTTCCTGTCACCTTGTCACCTACCAAAGTAAACATGCAATGAGCAAGAGCCTAATTGCTAAAAGTAAGACTGACATTCTTGAGAGAACTAACTTCCCTTGCTGTGGTCGCCTCCAGGATGGGCCCCTAAGGACAGGGAGCAGGGGACAAGGGCAGTTTCTTGATCTGTCACAGCCATCATGCTACAGTTTCATGTGAAGGGCACAACTTTTAGAAATCTAAATGTGCAGGAGTGTGGATAGTAATTTGTGGTCTAGAACACAGTACAAGAATTAAAGGAGCACAAGTTAGGTGGATCTACGTAAGTCTTAAAAAGTTTTGGTGTGCCTGTAGTCCCAGCTACTCAGGAGGCTGACAGTGAGGATTGCTGGAGCTGGGGAGTGGCAACATGGTAAACCACTGTCTCAAAAACAAATGAAAATATAGCCAATAGTCATTGCTAAGACTGGGTGTGGTGGCACACACCTGTAATTCCAGCACATGGAAGGCTGAGGTAGGAGGATCACCATAAGTTGAAGACCAGCCTGGGCTCCATAGTGAATTCAAAACCAGCCTCAACTACTTAGTGAGACCCTGTCTCAGGGGAAAAAAATGAAATAATAAAGATTGCTAAATGACAGCCGTTTTGTCCCTTACATAAAAGTTACCAGCATGCAAAGTAGCCTTGCGCATTGTTTGTGGAAATGCATGTTTATAATACAGTATAAATGTGTGGAAGAGACAGGGGCCGAAGGAGAAGGTCCATGCTTGTGTGTGTTTGCTGTCTGAAGTCAGTGGTAGCTAGGATAAAGCTGGGGAGTGTGTAGACCAATACTCATTCTTATTCCTGAATATCTAAAGTATTTCATAACCCAGAGTGAGTGTTCCTTGTCCAGAAGGACTGGACCAAGAGTGTTACATATTTTGGGTTGTTTTTGGATTTTGGAATATTTACATATTCATAATGAGATAACTTGTTGATAGAACCCAGATCTACGCACCAAATTCATTTCTGTTTTGTACACGTAGTATACCCGCAGCCCGAAGTGGCGTTTTGGAAGTTTTGAAATATCCTCAACATGTCTGGGTTGTGCCTGGGACCTGCCCTTGAGATCAGGCCACATGAGTGCTCAGAAGGCTTCAACATTTGAGGCAGTAGTTTAGATGGCAGATTTGAGGGTTAGAAAACCTCAGCACTTAGTTTTAAAACAGGAGATACTAATTCTGATGCAGCCATATCCACTAGAAGCTTCGTTTCCATTGCCATTTTGCTTTAGTTGTGTACTGTTCCAAAGGAGGTGGGTCTGGAAGGTCTTCTTTGGACACCGGTTGCCCAGAGCCTCTTGGGCATCTTGATGTGGCCTCCATGAAACAGCCAGGTGTTTGCAGGATGAGCCCTGGAGGTGCTGTTGTGGATCCACTTGCTGAGGCCTGTGTCTGAAGAGTTGTGGCCTCCATTTCCTTGGTCCCTAGTCCTAAGAGCAGGAGAGCCATTGTCTTGGAGCCCTAGAAGTGGTCAGTGCACTTGGGCAGCCTCGTTTGCCTGCTCCCACTGAGTGTGCAGCCCCGGTGAGCTGAGAAGGCGCCCATTTCCCAGGCAGCTGTGGCGCTGACCCAGTGGAGGATCCTGTAGTCAGGCATACATCTGGCCCAGCCTTTGCCTCTAGTGTGGCCCTGTGGGCTTGGGCAGTGAAGCCCAGGGTGGACCTTCAGAGGGTACTTGAGGTCCCCAGGTCTGCGTGTCCCTAGGATGTGCTTGCACCCTGCCTGGCTGACAGCAGAAAGGTGCCTTTCATCCCCTTTGCATCACTGTTCCAGAGACACCATCTTCACCACGAGTGTGACAGTGTGTTACTAAAGACTGGGGCTTTTCATTTCCTCGTGAAAGTGTTCTTTTAAAAACTTCTAACTCAGGAATTAGCAGTGGAGATGTAATTTCTTTTTAAAGCGGTTCATTCTGCACAAGTTGGGAAGACACATTTGTACTGCTATAAAACATACATTTGTGTGTGCTGCAAAGGAAAAATACTCTCCCAAGTTTGCTTTTCTTGATGCCGAGCTCCCCACAGAGAATATATTTTGGCGCCTTGTGTTTGCCTGTGAGGAGTGAGATTAAAGGCTCATTTCCCAGCCTTGGCTTTTCTGCTGGAGTTTAGAAGCTGGAGAGCCTAGGGCTGCCAGAGCCACACAGTCCACTGTAAACAGGCCCCGTTTATCCATGGCTGCTGCGTCAGGTCTGGTGGCCAGTGCCAGCTGCAGCTACATGAGAGGCCACCCTTGAGCATGTGGCTAGTGTGACTGTACCTGGGTTACTCCAGCCCCCGCGGTGGCGTTAGTCTGCCAGAAAGGGCATGTTCTAAAAGACTTTTGTCACTTGAATCAGCTAAAGGTCGCAGTTACGTATCTTTTGTACCTGGCTGTCCATGCTTAGAGCTCCCTCTGGAGCTCAAGGGGCCTCTGGGTGACCTGGAGGGTTCCCATCGCTGGACATCTACCAATGAGTGTGTGGCTGGTATAATGGAGCCCCCAGGGAAGCCACCTGGGTGAAGCAGGGTACCGAGGCCTCTGTTGTACTCAGGGGAGTGTGTCCCAGAGAGGCTGCCGCACCAGGTGCCTCCCTGCTGTGTGCTAGTCCTGGCTGTGGGACACAGTCACTCCCCGCAACCATGGTGGCACCTTCCTTGGGTACCCGCTCTCCTTGGGTCAGGCTGGCCCAGCAGTCACTGGCAGAAGGAAAAAGTGTTGTCTGAGCCCCAACCTGTTGAGAGAATGTCACAGCACACACATGCGCGGGGTGTGACAGTATGAACCTCTCTCAGGGCTCTTAATCAGAAAGACCCAGTGAGGTCTTGTGTTGGAACTGCTACAAGAGTAGGATGTTGAGACTTTGAAGCATTCTCTTGTTCCCTTCTATAGATTAAAAATACCCTGATGCCCAGTTTGGATTTCTTGATTGCTGTTTAGGAAGTCCCTCTCTGTTTTGCTCCCTACCTGGTTGGGAAGAATGGGGATTACAGTGTCTGAGCTGCCAACTGCCTGGACTTGGCTTCCCGTGTCCAGAGCTCCTGGTAGGCGAGGCTGGGGAGGCCTAGTCCTTCTCTGTCCTCTCTGCCCCCTGCTTGCGCTGCTTATGGCAGGGACTTGATGAGACATCAGCATGAGCTGAGACTTGGGTGCATCTCTTGGAGTTCCTCAGTGAAGAGGGCCTATGCGTGGGCCACCAGCCAGGAAAGTGCAGGCCTATTGGCAGCTGACCCTTTGGACTTTGGTCCACGGGCAGTGAGAATGGTGGGGTTCATGCTCTTGGGGGGAGGGTTGCCCCAGTGGGCCTGGTGACAGCCCCCTCCTGTGCACTCTGAGGCTGTTGACCTCCTAAGGCTTATCTCCCCTGTTCCCTTGCAGGCAGAGTGAGTCTCACTGGCTCCAGGAGCTAGTGCAGGCTGAGGCTGCTTTCCTTCCCCCAGCTCCTGGTCACCTGCTAGGGGTATGGCACAGAAGTGCTTCTCTTTGACCCTAGGTAACTGTTTATTAGGTGTAAGGGGAGGCAGCAGAATAGCAAGGGTATGTCAGGGCTGGAAGGCCTGTGGCCGATGGCCTGCATGTGTGTTCAGGTTGGCTCCAGTGGCCTCAGGTTTACATTAAGAGAAGATGATTTTGGCCCTTGTGAAAAATAACTCTTTTAGCTCAGGACTTAGATTCTGTGGCAGTCAAGAATGGCTGAGTGGCCCCCCTAGGTTATGTTGGGTGTTTCTACCCTGTCCCCAGCCCTCCTCCTCACACCTGTGTTCTTGTGGTGGGCACTTCTTGAGTCGGCATGGGGCCATTGCTTTGGAGTTTCAGGGTATGAGGGACTCCGGTGACAGACTTGCACTTAGCCTTGAAGGGACTGTGTAGACCTTGGGTAAAAACAACTCCCTTTTAAGGGGAGTAGGCAAGAATATGTGCCCCAAAGATGTTTACTGTGAATTTAATCTGGAGCAAGAATTAGTAACACCTTACTTTTGGCAAGAAGATAGAGATGAAATTGTCAAATGCGTCAGTTTCTCCAAAATGTAATGTGTATGTGTGTTTGGCAGGTGGAAAGAGAACCAGCCAGGATGGATATCTACGACACACAGACCCTGGGCGTTGTGGTCTTTGGCGGCTTCATGGTGGTGTCTGCCATTGGTATCTTCCTGGTGTCCACTTTCTCCATGAAGGAGACATCGTATGAAGAGGCTCTTGCCAACCAACGCAAAGAGATGGCGAAAACTTACTATCAGAAAGTGGAGAAGAAAAAGAAGGAGAAAACTGTAGAGAAGAAAGGAAAGACCAAGAAAAAGGATGAGAAACCAAATGGGAAGATTCCTGACCATGACCTGGGTCCCAACGTCACTGTCCTTCTCAAAGAACCAACACGCACTCCTGCCGTGGCTGTGGCCCCAACCCCCATGCAGGCTCCCCTGGTCTTTACCCCTGTTGCTGCAGTACCAGCCATGCCCCAAGAGAAGCCAGCCTCCTCCCCAAAAGATAAAAAGAAGAAGGAGAAAAAAGTGGCTAAAGTGGAACCAGCAGTGAGCTCTGTAGTGAATTCCATCCAGGTTCTGGCCTCAAAGTCAGCCATCTTGGAAGCTGCTCCCAAGGAGGTCCCAATGGTGGCTGTGCCCCCAGTGGGTGCCAAGACCAGTGTCTCAGCCGTCAGTACAGCTCAGGGCAGGAAGGTGGAGGGGGCCCAAAATCAGGGCAGAAAGGGGGAAGGCACTCCAAACCAGGGCAAGAAGGCAGAGGGCACCCCAAACCAGGGCAAGAAGATGGAGGGAACCCCAAACCAGGGCAAAAAAGCAGAGGGTGCCCAGAACCAGGGAAAGAAGGGGGAGGGAAACCAGAGCCAGAACAAGAAGGGAGAAGGGAACCAGAACCAGGGCAAAAAAGGAGAGGGGAACCAGAACCAGGCTAAGAAAGGGGAGGGGAACCAGAACCAGGCTAAGAAAGGGGAGGGGAACCAGAACCAGGCTAAGAAGGGGGAGGGGAACCAGAACCAGGCTAAGAAGGGGGAGGGGAACCAGAACCAGGCTAAGAAGGGGGAGGGGAACCAGAACCAGGCTAAGAAGGGGGAGGGGAACCAGAACCAGGCTAAGAAGGGGGAGGGGAACCAGAACCAGGCTAAGAAGGGGGAGGGGAACCAGAACC